>CAJHQP010001780.1:0-103091 GCA_905132765.1 Moricandia arvensis
CCGATGATGCTAACCAAACTGAAAGCCGAAAATAGAGCCAAGATCGACACCTTTCTAAATTCATTCTATAGTACTATGTTTTAGAAAAAAAAAGTTATTTATAAAATGCATTTTTTTACATTTTCAATGTAATTTTAGTAGGTAAAAGTGGTAAATTGAAAACTTCAAAAAAATTAATTATATTTATTGAATTTTGATTGGTTTAAAAATATATATAGAAAATAGTTAATCACAAAAAATATACATTTAATACTACAATTTAATATGTGTGAAAACCTTAAAACATGTAACATTTTGAATAATCATTTTTTATACATTTAATACTAATCATTTTCTGAAATCTCATGTTATCCGCAACATCTACAATCATTTTCGACTATCAACCACTATGAAACTAATATCTTACAATCATAATTGGTCCACCCATAAACTAAAAAGTCAAAGATAAATTATATAACCAGAGATGTGTTACCGTGTTTAAAATGTTAGGAAGCCTTGATTCCATCGTCGCATCAATAATATATCTTGTTAAAGCATGCCGTTACACTCAAAAAGGATTTATATTTTTTTGATACGTATTAGGCCATCTTTATCGTATATACTATTAAAAGGTTTCTTAAATTTTTTATTTTAATTTTTGTCTTAAAAAAAAATAAAAAAATACACCAATCACGGGCAGTCACGTATCAGTGGGATCTGCAAACAGTGTAGATAACTCATAGGCCATAACAAACGTCTCTTAGTTTAGCTTTATAAGAAACAGTTTTGAGAAAACAATGGATCCCCCCACTAAGAGACGCTTTGAAGAGTGCGATAAAAATGCTATTAGTTTGTTTCTTTTTTTTTTATCAAAAGTTTGTTTCTTTTTTAATTCAGGACTTTTATTTCTTGCATTAGGAAACTATTTAGTAAATCTCTTTCTTCATTCTTTATAGTAGAGATGCAGCTTGGTTGTAAGAGTCAGCTAAGCTAGAAAAAGGCTTGAAGGGTTTAGCTATTTTCGATCAGTGATCAGCATAGTGGATATATGTTCACAAATCAAAGACAAGGCTATAGCTAAATGAGGCCTCCATCTTTTTGGGGTTTTTTTTGTATTACATAATGGAAAGTAATTCAAGTGTGACATTTTCTAAACCTTAAAAATTATGAGTGTATTGATTGATATTTTTATTGAATTTATATACCTATGCATAAAATATTATATTCATAGATAAGATTAATTATGATATTATTCTTAAAATTTTACTAAACCGGATTGGAACATATTGAACCCTAACTCAAAAGTTTTTCAAGTTTGGTTTTTAAAAATATTATAAAAAATCTTAAACACCATCATCATTCATGAAATAACGGTTTCCAAAGACCTTATTTTATTATTATAACACAGAATCAGTCTGTGACACAAACACAAGTTACATGACAAAAACAACAAATCGGCGTTTCAATACATTTGGTACGTAACATATGTACGCAATAATGCATTATTATTCAACACAAATGCAAGCAAACTCCAACAACACGCTCCACAAAGCATGACTTGGAGAGATTATTATTCATATAAAGGTCACACCATTATTAATTAAGGCTCTCTCTCTCTCTCTAGAGCAATGCTGCAGCTGCTTTGTCAAGGTACCACATTTCTTCGACTTGAGCAGTAAGATGAGCAGCAGGTAAGGCGAGATTGTTGTTCATAAAGATATCAGCGATGGAACGTGCACATTGGTCTGAGTTGTCATCGCAAACGGCCACAAGGTTGTACGAAGACGAGTTGATGACCGGTAAAGTGAGTGTGATTCTCTTTGGTGGCGGTTTTGGAGAGTCGGTAATGTGAGTGACCCATTTGTCCGTCACGTTGATCTGAGGACGGTCCGGGAAGAGAGAAGCCATGTGGCCATCAGGACCCATCCCTTGAAGCTGGAGGTCGAACTGTGGATATTGACCGTTTGGACATAGTGGAAGTATCTTTTGCTTCACCAGGTTCCTCAAGCACTCCTCGTAGAGCGTCGCACAACGCTCCGCGTCACCATCAGCTGCACATTGGTTGTCGATTGCGTAGATGTTCTCCTTCGGAATCCCAACCTAAATACAAACGTGGTTAATATTACATGCCTATCAATGGATATAAATAATGAAACCACTTGTTACGTGATAAATAGAACTAAAAAAAAATTGTTATGATCAAAATAGATTTGATTAAAAAGTGTAAATATACATTTATACCTAAATTAACTAATTAGAGTTATGGAATGAAATTGTACAAGTAAAATTAAAATTAAAAAATTAGAAAATAAAAAGAATATATTTTAATCAATTTTTTAAAAATATATTTTTATGACAAAAATTATTAAAATGTTTATTTGAGAGATTTGTCCTAAATAACAACTAATAGAAAATATAATAACGATAAAACCTTGGAGAGAAAACCATCCCTGGCCAGTTTATAGTTGCTGTGTTGATCTTCATGTGAACAGACCCTCTCGTCCACCCAAAAGACGTGCCACTTTGACCATTCGACTGAATCTTTGTATGGTGCTTCCAACAACTTGCTGCAACATTTTATTAGTTAAAGCATCATATTATCACTTGATTTTTCTTTAAGAAACAAAAAAAACAGAAGGGGAGATTTATAGACCCGAGCCACTCGATGAGGCCACAGCCGGAGAGAACAACGGTGAAAAGACCTTTCTCCTTGCAGAACTTGGCGGAGAGATGAGCAGTGTACTTAGCCAATGCTACGGACAATTCATTCTTGGTCGCAAACACCTCCCTCTTCCTCTGCCTAGTTTCTGCCATCATTGCCTATGTGAAGAATGTGTTTGTAGTTTACGTAGGGCTGGACACTATTGTTTACTACTCGGATTGTACTCGCTACTCGCTACTTGATTCGTATATGATACCGTGATTCTTTAGTGACATTGAATTTTATAAATTGGACGTAGTGTCATTCTCACTTTTTTCCTAAAAAACTTACTTCTACCCTCAAAACAGTTTCTGCAATCAATTACTGAATTATGTTTTGAACATTGATTTCACTCAAGCAAAATAGTCTATTATCCATTAATTAGAGCAGTTCTTTCGCCTTTTTTTTTGGCAAAGACCATTTCTTTCGCCGTTTACTAAATTTTGTTAAAAAAGGAGAAAATCTTTGTGGATACAAAGACATGTGAGATATGTGTTGCACTAGATCATGTAATGAATCCAATTAACTATGTCTGCTATATACGTTTTTGTTAAGTGACAGAAACTCTCGTCCGGTAAGTTACTTTCACTTAACCAATGATGCTAACCAAACTGAAAGCCGAAAATAAAACCAAAATCAAACCTCTCTAAATTCCTTCTATTAATAATATAGTATAATTTGTTTTCCTTTTTTGTTTCTTCTTTCAATGTTTGGTTCATCTAAAAAAAACAAAATGCTAAAAGAATCATTTACAAAGAAAGCCCCTAGCTTCCACTTCCACTTCCACTATAAAGGTTTGGGATGTTTCTCAATACTTGATTTACACGTTAGAAGACTTTTGTCAAGACAGTCTGTGTCACCTAGGTCTTGAGCTCGAGCTACGTACGGTCACACCATGCAAGAACTTAGCGTAGCCCAAGAAACTCAACTTTCCATCAGAACTCCTGATCCAATCCTTGAGCTGAGGGTATGCACTTGGTGGCAAGCTCAGCTCCTGCTTTATTCAAATCACGCCCCAATCATTAAATATGTTTTAAATCTTACAAAAGAGATGGTGCTTAAGCATATCTCATAGAAGGTTGAATTTTAGGACCATACCCCGGCGAGTTCTTGGACGGATATGATTCTATTCCCTTCCTGCTCGAAGTGCTCAAACGCTGAAGTTGCAATCTGTTCCCATTCTTCAAGAGCTTCCAGTTGGTAAACGCTGACCCCAGCTGCACAGAACTCTTCAAAGTCCAGTTTCTTTTGCGCCAATGCTTGCATCTTCATAGAAAGAAAGAAAGAAAAAAAGATAAAGAAAATTTGGTAAACTCATATTTTGATGACTCCAGCATGCTATATATATGTCACCAATGATAATGGTCATGAAGAACATACTGATTATTTTTGAAATCTCAAATTATCTGTTAACATCTACAATCATTTTCGACTAATATCTTACAATCATAATTGGTCCACCCATAAACTCAAAAGTAGATAAATTATATAGTCAGAGATGTGTTACCGTGTTTAAAATGTCAGGAAGCCTTGATTCCATCATAGCATCAGTAGCATATCTTGTTAAAGCCTGCAGTTACACTCAATGGTTATTTTTGATACGCATTAGTTTGTTAATCCCTTTCTTCATTTCCTTTTCCCAGATGACTTTGGTTAGCTTTTAAATATAGAGATGCAGCTTGGTTGTAAGACTCATCTAAGTTAGAGAAAGGCTTGGAGGGTTTAGCTATTTTCGATCAATGATCAGCATAGTGGATATATGTTCACAAATCAAAAACAATTCTATAGCTAAATCAGGAGAGGCACACTGACCGAGGTGAAGCTATTAAGAGATAGGCCTCCATCTTTAGGGTCCAAAAGCATGAACTGTGCCTTAAGGAACACAAGCTCCTCATCGGGTATAGCTTTGGAGAGAGCCTATTGAAAGATTACCAAGTTAAAAAAACAGAAGATCAAGATAAGCAACAGCCAGCCATAAGTAAGCAAATGAGAAAAGCATGTGTATCAGGAAATAATCCACTTGATACTAATATGAGAGTATCAAGAAATTACCTTAAGTGCTGATCTTCTGAAAGGCGAGGCACGAATATAGGACTTGACCAACTTGTAGATCGAGAAATCAAGAAGCAAACCGGGGTTTTCATCACGTAACCACGGATGAGCTGCAAACACAGATCATATAAAATCACCTCTAAAGGAAAGCAAAGAAACCCAAGCTAACTTGTAACACTAAATGCCCATAATACTCTTGTTTCCATTTCAAGATAATGGAAGGGAAGAACTAACCTAGGGCTTGAGCAGCTGTCATTCGTTTCCTGTGGTCCTTGTTCAGAAGCCGTTTCACAAAGTCTTTGCCAGTAGGAGATATAGAAGGCCATGGCATATCCTCAAAATTAGGGTTTGCTCTAAGCACACAGCGGAATACCGAAGACTCAGTTCTTCCAATGAAAGGTCTGCTTCCACAGAGTAGTATGTAACTTATCACACCAATGCTCCACATATCTGCTTCAGTGCTATAAGACCTATGGAGTACTTCAGGTGCAACATAGAATGCACTTCCTACAATATCATTCAGACGCTGATCTGCACAATAACTCATAATGTCAAAGCCAGACTAACAAATATGCAGAATCATGTAATTAAGAGGAACAAAGAACTAGATCATTACCGTATCTAATGAAATCAGACAAGCCAAAATCTATGACCTTGAGTACTGCATCCTCGTTTCTGTCGGTAAAGAGAAAATTCTGGATACAGACACAGATGTACCATTTAAGGAACCATAAATAGCTAAGAGACAAAGCTTATAGAGGCAGAGTGTGTTACCTCCGGCTTCAGATCACGGTGCACAACGCCTTGTAGATGAAAAAACGCCGTTGCAGATAAAATCTGTACAAGAATACGTTTGGCATCGACTTCAGTGTATCGACCACCTCTGCAGTAAAGGCAACAATACAAGATTCTGAATCTATATCCACTACAGTAAGGCCGAAACATACAAAAAGAAAGACTAAGAACGTTGTGCTCTTAGATTTTACCTCCCTAAAATTCTATCCAATAGCTCTCCACCTTCACACAACCTGGATTGAATATATCAGATTATTAGCAAGGAAAAGTGACAAACTTGTAACGTTTTCTTGAACCTAATCTTCCAAATCCATACACACTAAAAGATAAGAATGAAGAGCTTACTCCATAACAAGATAGACGTTATCATCGTCCTCGTACACATCGTAGAACTTAACCATATGCCTATGTCCAGATAAAGCCTTCAGCATTTTCACTTCTCTCCTAACATCTTCAATTGATACAGCCGATGTCATCTGAAAAAAAAAAAACAGACAAAACCAAACCAATCATCTCAATGCATCAATGTCGGGATCTTGTACTTAAAAACAACACCTTTACAAGTTTCGGACATAAGTGTTTCTGTAATAAACAGTGACAACACACACCTTAGCTTTGGCAATGATCTTGACAGCCACAGTTTGTCCTTTCATCTTCCCTTTCTTGGCCTTAGCCCAACAAGTATGACCAAAATGCCCTCGCCCTACCTCCTTCCCCAGCTCGTACTTCCCTTCAAACCCCTTCCCGAACCCGAAGTTCTTATCCAGCCTCACTCCTCCGCCGCCGCCTCCTCCGACCTCCACGTTCTCTCTGTCCTCCGGGATCGGCTCGTCTCTCGGCCGCGGCGCGGCGCCTCTCCGCCGTCTCAGAGCCGCCATGATGGGTTTCGCGGGGGAAGGCGGCGGAAACGGCCATTTGAACTTCCGTCCCGGAGTTCTCGCCGGAGACGGAGCTACTCCCGCCGGTAACGGGCTCTGAAACGGGCTGATGGTGTAGGGGTTGACTTCCGGAGCTCCGGAGGCCGGAGGAGACGAAGCGTGGCGGTGATTTTGCGTCGGTTGCGACGGTTGATTTGGAATCTCGTCGTCCTTGACGGCGGAGATGTTGCGACTGTAACAGAGGCCCATGGCCGTTGGATGTGGAGGTTAAAGTGACTGATCGGTCAGAGTCAAAGATCGGACGGTCAGGAGAGGAAGTTGAACTGTATTATTTATTTGTTTTGTTTTTTTTTTGAAAAAGAAATAATAATAATAAAGGAAGAGAGCTGTGAAAGAAAGGTTTAAAAGAAGGGGAAAGGAGAAGGCGTTACTTGTGGTTTGATAAAAGGACACCAAGTTGAAAACAATGACTACTCTCAACTACCTAGACCCTTCAATTGTTGTCATTAACCTCTCTTTTAATTGTTTCTTAATTTTTTCATTTAATGTTTTTTATGGGTCATGCTTAACATGTTACATCTTTTTTAGAGATTTTTTTTTTGTAAAAGGACATTTAATCTTTTAATTTTGATATGTTTTTAACTTTAAAAATTATATTCAATTTAAGATTACATACTCTACTAAAATCACTTGTGTATTTTGTAAAGTAAAATATAAATTTAGTTTCCAAGTACTTAAGGAATAACTTGTTTCTTATTTTGAGTTTAAGGGGGTGTTAGTGGGAGTTAGATTTATAATAACTTTTAGAATTCTTAGAGTCTAGTGTTATTGGTATATAGATTCTCAAATTCTCACTCAAATCTAGTAATACATTGTTACTATTATGTAAAGTTAATCTATGTGATAAGGACGATTGCTTTAAGGTATTGTGATACTTTTATTTCCTTAAGAAAAGATTTTAAGAATCTATATAAAAAGTATGGAATCTACATATAAGTATTTACAATATTTTAGTGAATATATTCATTTAAATAAGTTTTGTTGATAGTTGATTAATGATTGTTCTTAAATTAGTAGAAAAGTTAGTACTAATTCAATTATTTTGTACAAATGACACAATACCACAAACGTGAGTGTCTCCCTCCATGTGTTACTTCGATACTACTTATATTTACTCCCTCTGTTTTTAATGTTTGACGTTTTACAGAATATTTTATTACAAATTAGATGATATTTTCAAAAGTTTTATATAATAATTACTAGCAATTAATGTTATATAAGCAATAGTATTATACAATTTTATTACTGATTAAATTGTGATTAAATAAATATTCAATGAGTAATTTTGTTTAAAAATGCAAAAAATAAATAAATATTTTATGAATGTATGTACATAATCTTACAACATTATTTATTAGAAAACGGATGTAGTATTAATTTAAAACTAGCAATAGTGGAATCATGGTGAATATCGCATTTTTCCATCAGATAGTTGTGTCATTTATCCATGGGATAGTTGAATCATGGTGATTATCGTATTTATTGGCTTAGCAACTTCAGTCTAAACCGGTTTAAACCGCCTTGATTCACATTGGCAAGCAAGTTTAAATTTCAACATCTCATCGGTCAGGTCCAGACTCAAGAGCAGTGTTGATGTATGGATGATATAATAATACATTGTTAGCAAATGGTTGCTGGTCAAACTACAAAAAAAAATCGATAAAAATGCAGGCGAGACATTTATGGTCGTCGGTTCAATTGGTTGTTAGCCTTCATAGAACAGCATTCGTCTCTTAACCGGACCGGATGCATTCCGGTTTGATATTTGACGTGGTTGTGAATGAACTTGCCCTGTGCAGCAAGAAATATTTTCACGTGGCATCTGCTCTTTGAGCGCGTAACTTGTCATATACGTTTCCCAACTATCTTGACCAGTTAGTTAGCCGACAATGGTCTGATAAGTTGACATTTGTCGTTCTGAGTTTCCACTTAAGCTTTTCAGCGTTTGAATACTTTATTTTCTACGTAACAGGTTAATGTCTCAATCTGAAACATATGATCAATGCTTTTAGAAGTATGATTTTATATATTATAATTACATGCAGAAGTTTAATTAATGTCAACTAAAACGTTCATATGTATCGTACCTAATTTTAGTTGTGGTTTCATACTTGATCTATAATGCAAATTAATTTTAGGTGTGGTTTCATACTTGGGTGGTGTCTTTTGATTAAATGGTTTTATTTTTTTGTCAATTCTACACGAAACACTACCATGCGCAAAGAGAGAATAATTTATAGAAAACACCAATCCACACCAAAGAATCTAACGAGGAAAATGCCTCATAATTGTGGAAAAGAGCGTTTGAAATCATCCCCAACACCACCCAACACTTTTGATTTTTAACAATTTCTTTAATTTATAAAAGTTTAATCTATAATTTATTTTTTATTTCAAATGGTTCTTAAAATCTATGTTTATTCTAAAAGGCTACCTACGCAGAGAAAGATAATTTAAATTGTAAAATATATTGTGATGGACAAGCACAGAATCTGTAAATTACCTGACCAAAAGAATCTAACAAGTAAAGTGCATCATAATTGTGGAAAAGAATCTGAAATCATCAACACCAACCAACAATCAAAGACGAGAATAAGAAGCCTTTTGATTTTTAAACAAGCAAAAAGTATATAGGTTTTCCCCATTTATAAAATATATATATTGTAGGTTTACTTAATATAGTATCAAAATATAAGGCCCTTATTTGAGTTGATGGTTTTGTTTGACCAAATATCTCCACAAGGGTCGTTTAAATATTTATAAACTAACTTAGATAATCATATTTCCAAACAAAGATATAATTATCTAATGTTATAAACTAACTTTGATAATCTTATTTCCAATCAAAGATATAATTATCTAATGTTCAATAAATCGAAAAAGAGATAACTAGACATTTTGTAGACGACTAACGATTAGGTAGATTATTTGAGTTTTAGGCGGAAACTCGACATTAATGAATTCTTAATTTATTTTTCTATATTTCATATTTATATTAGATATTTTAATTTTTGGTTAAATTATAACATTGTTTTAATGAACTATAAAATTTAGATATATAAAAAATAACATAAATTTTTGGATTTGTACTAATATTATTATTTGATTTAACAATCTAGATCGATTTTAATCAGTTTTAACCGATTTTACTCAATTTTAATCAATTTTAGTCAATTTTAATTGATTTATAATAATTTAAACCGAATTAAGTTGTGTTTCAAAAACAAAAATTAAGCAAGAAAATTTATCATTTTACAAAGCATAGACTCACCTAAAATCTAAGAGAAACAACACAAACGATTAGTGAAACGATTTGACAACACGTATCCTTGTAAGTGTTCAATAACCAAAGAGAGGTTTCCAGAAACAAAAACAATAGAAGAAGGAGAAAGTCTAGCTTAAAGTTACTGCGGGATCTAAAGACACTTGCCAAGTAAAGAAAACAAAAGGATGTTAAAACGAACAGAAAACGACTGAGTATCTTAAAATGAGTTTTTTTTTTTGTTCACCATCTTAAAATGAGTTTTGTTCTCTCTTTTTCTTCTTGACCTGATCTCTTTGATCGGACTGTGATTAAACTTTAGTTTAAATCAGAGCAGTGTGGCCTCACTGGCGTCTTTGATGGGCTTACCCTTCATACATGTAGAAGAAAGCAAAATATTAGTCTTACTGCGCTCAGTTTTACTATGTCTTGTTTAACTTTAAAAAAGACATTTCAACATAAACATAAAAAAAAAAGAATTAAACACACAAAAAGTTAATAAGATTTCTAACAAAGTTTGATCTCTTTGGAAATAACCATGCATATATGCCCTAACAGAATCAAAAGAAAAATAGCAAAGTGTGTTCTTTTTCATGTATGAATCTTTATTTCTCACATGAAATATCATGAAAAACATTAAATGAACAAAGGCAGAACAAATCAACAAGCATGCACTTACTGAGCAAGCCACAAGAGATATTTCGAGAGGATGTGTTATAAAGGTATTATATTATTAATATATACAACTAGCATGCAACGTTGATTCTGCATCCACGATTGAAAGAAAGGCCACAGTAAAGAACAAGAAAATGTAAAAAATGTTGTAATTAATCTACCTTACATGGAGCCCTCCCAAGACAACACCGCTGCAGTTAAGAGCAGAGATTGCACTTTGCGCCTGAACACACACAAAATTAATCATTGAACATAATAAAGTTGATTAGGGCCAAACAAAAATTCAATATATAGTAGACCATACACACTTTGAAAGATCCATCACGCAAGTAAAATGAATATAAAGATGAAATATTCTAAAGTGATCAAATAAACTTCAGAATCAAGTTCATGTTGTTACCAACATTATCTTCTTCTTTTTGGCAAGTCAAGTGATTAAGAAAAAACGGATCAAACTATATATACTGTGGATATGAAAATTAGAGATTTTGAAAAGTTTGTTATCAAGTAACTTATCAAGAAACAGGCAAGAGGAACTCACCAGTGTAAATTCAATAAAAGCAATGCGGGTTTGGTGATGATAGTCTCCAATAAGCCTCAAATGTTGAATCTAAAAGAAAAAAAAGATGATGTCAAAATGAAAAAAAAAAGAACACAACACATCTTATTGTATAAACAGTTGGCCATAATCAAAACTCAAAACTAAACATTCACCTCCCCACAGGCTGTTCTAAAGAACTCTTTTAGCTCCCTTTCTGTGACCTGCATTAAGCAAAACAAAAAAAAAAGATGAACAGATGAGTTTCTCCACTGTTTGATTAGTTCTGATGCAAACAAGTACTGAACGTAACAGAGGTTTTGAAAAATAACATCATAATTAGTGATTAGGAAATGATAATCAAGATTACCTGCTTGTCAATATTAGTACAGTAAACAGTCTTCACACATTTCTCTCGCTCTTCCTCAGACTTCAGAAAGAAAGAATCATCACACAAACTCAGTGATCTATAGATTTTTAATTGGCATTATAAGTCTGAAAGGCTACTAAGATTATATATAACTCGACTTACCCTTGGGAGGAACGTTGGGTTAACAGGTGCAATAGCTGTTTTGGAGAGAAGAACCTTAATAGGATGAGAACCAAACAGAGCACCTGATATACTTAAAGCAGACCTTGCTCCCTCTGAGACATTACTTCACTGATTAGTAGACACAAGAAGAATATCTCAAGTGGTGAGAGAGTTGAAAGTAAAAGTACCTTCATCAGTGAACTCAATGAAGGCGAAACGGAGAATAGATTCACTGTCACCGCAGATACGACAATCAACCACCTTTGATTTAGACACAAAAGCGAGTCAAGAAAACGTATGAGGTTTGAGTTTAAAGATTATAGCATAAAACAAAGTGGTTACAAGATTATTTTAAGTACCTGGCCACAAGAAAGAAAGAGACCAGCAAGTTGCTCCTCAGTAGCCTACAAAAATGATAGATGAAGTTGGCTTTGGTTATTTGTATTAGATTACTTGTGAGAAAGCAAGTTCTTGAGACATAAAATCTCGTTACAGACCTGTTGATCAATGTGTGAGACGTATACAGTTCTCCTGATTGCATCTGTATTCTGAGCCAATCTTGTTTTCTTGTTCATCCATCGTTTCCCTTGCCCAAAGTTCCTTCTCTGTGTTAAAAGGACAAGGCATAGAGAGCAAGCGAGATAAAAGAAGTTAAGACCGACCACACTTCTCAAACAGGCCACACACGCAACTATATATTCTACTCAAACATAGAAGTGTGACATCTTATAGCTTAATCCAAACTTGAATAATGAACCATTTTCTTAAGCATGAAACATAACAAATCCAATACACATATAGGCCATAACTCAGAGAATAATGTAAGAGATGATTATATATATTTACATACCCTTGTAGCAAAATGGCCATTATCCATAGCAGGAATAGCTTGCATGGTTGCGATATGGTTGTTAAGCCACACCATATTACTCGCAAACCCAGAGTGGGCTTGAGCAAGTGAATGTGGAACATATTCCTTAGCCATCGGATTCAACTTAGAAAACTTATCATCCAAATGACTTATCTCACTCTTGAGAGTCCCTTCTCTGTTCTGGTCCTTTGTTTGGTTTGGTGTCTCAACAGAGGAGTTAGATTCAGGGCTCTTCTGATCATCAGAACGTGGAGGCTTCGTATCAGCTTCCAAGACATTGTTTTTGTCTTGACTCTGACCAGAAGAGTCCATCTTAACATCGGCATTTTCCGAGACAGCCATGATCATTATTCACACAAAAAATGAATCTGTGGATGGTAAAACAAGTAGTATCAAATAACAATCAGAATGAGAAAAAAAAAAGAGAGAACATAATACTACAAACCCGTTATTGCATTAATCAGTGGAATTCCAAACGATCACAAAGCAAGAATGTCTTGGAGAGCAAGATTTTTATAAGAATGAGCTAGAGAAAAGTTTTAACATTAAGCTCTTTTTGTTATAGATAAGAACATATTTTCAAGTCAAAAAAATATACAATTACAATTAATTATTATTAATTACTTTTGGCATTTGTCAACATCAATTTATTCATTATTTTTGCTAATCGTATATCACATTTTTATTACTAATAAAAGTTAATATACTTTCCTTAACAAGATTTTAATAATTACTTTTCTTTTACTTTTCTTGGCAACATATTTCACTCTTTTTATTTCATTTGGCAACAAATCTGAACTTCTATTATACAAAAAGATGGCATTGGCATTATATGCATGGGTGGTATAAGCAAAAAAAAAGTAAGTAAAACAATTAACGAAAATAATAAAACATTGATTGGTTTATACAATGTCATAATGTTCTAGATTTCTAGTATTCTTATACTCAAAAACAATTTTAACTTCGCTAAGTTAAGTTTGCATGGATGTATTCTTTTCAATCATAAACTTTTTTAACACAAGCATCGACTAATCATTAGTGCATGCAGGTTTCAGAGTATATAACAGACACAATTAAGAGGTTGACCTGGTCTTGTTTTAGTTCGACGATAAGATGGTGACCAGCATAACTGGGCTATAAAGAAAAATTAGTAAAGTTGTAAGGTCCATTGTACAATTAAAAAAGAATCTAGTTTAATGCGAATAGTATCGTCTTTCTTTTTACAATCTCGTCCTCATATTAATTCCCTGGTCATAAAATAAACCAACATATTACGTTTATTCCTTCTCTGCCAATTGAGTAAGAGCCACGATTGAGAGAGAGTTCGGAGGACAATTTGGTCAATTGACATGTTCATTGGCCCATCTCCGCCACATACACCTCTCGTCAAGCGCCGTAACAACCACATACCTCGCACCGCAACCGTCTCCTCCGCCCTACCCGATCTGTTTCTCGCGGCGATCTCTCTCCTCTTCCTCTGGTCTTCTCCAAAACCTCTAACTCCTCGCCGTAGATCCACCGCCACCATGTCCCGTCGCTCTCCTCCTCCTCCGCCTCAGCAATTCGCGAATCCTCAATCGCTCTCCGATTGGCTCCAACCGCGACTCCCTTCCGACTCGTTCGCCGCCTGGGGAGTCAAACCGGGGACCAAAAACGTCCACAACCTCTGGCTCGAGCTCTCCGAGGGCGAGACTTCGATAACCGACTCCACACCTCCGGTACGCGCCGTCAACGTCGTGACCGTCCGTGTGATCGGAAAAGACGGGAGTATCCTCGTGGAGTCTCACCAGGAGTTATCCGACGGGAGCGTTCGCGAGAGGTTTCGTCCTTTATCGGAGAAGATGAAGCCTGAGGAGACTCCCGACGAAGCGGTTATTCGCGCGGTTAAAGAAGAGCTTGGATCTGTCTTTAATTGTGAAGACGACGTCGTAGAGAGGGTTAAGATACTTCCGGGGAGTTATAGTAGAAGAGTGGAGGAAAAGAACTCTGTGTCGTATCCGGGACTACCCGCGCGTTATGTTCTTCACTCTGTTGATGCGTTAGTGCAGGGACTACCGGAGGATGGTTTCTGCACGGAGGAGAGTGAGTATGACGGAGAGTCAGTGGAGGACTCGGAGGAAACACGAGCCGCCGGGAGAGCAGTGACCGTGAAGCGGCATCACTGGAAATGGGTTAGTCCCGGATCGATTCGAGCTTAGAACTTTCAAAAGCAGCTTTCACAGTTGGCTCGACGGGTTATTTCTCCACGATAACTACCGTATAGCAGTTCTTTAAAGTTTGAATTCTATAAAATTCGTGAGGAAATAGCTCGTCGACTATTCACAGTTTCATAAAGTTTGAATCACCAAGTCTCCAGTTTACTATTCTTACAAGATTTGATCTCATTGTAGGTTTTGTCTTTCTTCGGTTTCATTGTGTGTTCAGACTTTTATAATAGAGTTTTGTCAAATCTTATATAACCCCTCTTACATGTTACAGATACTACAATCCATCATATGTAACTTTACATATCTAAAGTAGATGATACTAAACTAAACTGAACTCAACAACCAAGCCCAAAAGCTGTTATGTACACACAAAAGTGGCACTAACTACGTACGTACGTAAAGAGTTAGCACAGGAACAGCTCTTGTACCGGAGGAAACAAAATTTAACTGTGTATTAATATATATAACAAATAGCATCATCATCAATTTGTTTTGGATCATTGTGGAGCTTCTTGTGTTGAGGTCTCAGTGGACTGGACTTGACGAACGAATTGTCCTTTGATTCGAGGTCGTTTCTCTGCTAGTTTCTTCCGGCTCTCGTAACGGACCTGTGTGCAAAGTCATTAACAAAGGTTTAGAAGCCGTTGGAATCATTCTTCTTATCAAAACTGTGTTCATGGAGATTAACATCAAAGTTTTATATACCTTTTTCTCAAAGCACCTCTCCTTGCGCTTCATCCTGAACTTGTTTAAAGCAGCTTCCCGTTGAAGAGATTGCTGAAGTTTCCCGACAGAGGACGAATATCCTTCTTCGTTCTTCTTCTCTAGAAACTGCTGCTGATCAATGTAGTTGGTGTTGCAGTGATTACCTACTGCACTATGTTCTGTTGCAGAGGAGATGTGTCTTCGGTCCTCTATATCCATGGAACCATCCCGCTCTTGCAAGCCCTCGGGTTTACTGTTGAATGGGTGAAACATGGAACTGTACTCATGCGGGCTAACCGAACCAGGGCTTGGAGACAGTGAAGCAGGAGCGATGACAGATGCGTGAGCTGTGTTAGGGCCAGGGAACTGTATAATGGGAACTGGCGTTGGGTAAGAGCCCTGTCCTGGCCAAGAATTCATCTGGTTGCTAAAAGGTGGACCAGGTGAGTCAGAGCTATTGTAAAAGCTGGCCTCGTTTCTTCTCTGAGCACTTGGAGGCGGTTCAGATGCATTGGATTGGTTGATCATCACAATATTGTTATCATCTTCACTTGCTGGAACACTCTTTCTTTGATCGGTAACCAAGGGAGAGACAGAACATTGTGTCTGCAATGGCTTGTGAACGTACCTGACAACAAGAACCACAATACACACAATAAGCAGATAGAACCACATCTGTTCAAAAATTGACAAAAAAGGAACTAGAGATTAGACAACTAACCGTGTGAAAGCTGAGGCACTAGAAGGATGAAGAGAGGGAGTGCTAGGTCTTCTCAAAGAGAGATCAAGCTCTATCAGAGAATCGTATTTAGCAACACTTTCTTCTCTGTTGCCTTGTCCGTTTCTTCTACACGAGGCTCCCATGAAGTCAATGGCCTCTTTAGATGAGACTCTTGGGATATCCTCCACGTCTGCGCTCTCACCTTGCATCTCTGGTCTTGAACATGAGCTCTACATGAACAAGATTTTAACTAAAAAACTTAGGAACACAATCAAATACACAGGTGAAGAGAATCCAGCACTGAGAATAAGAATCTAACCTGATCATCACCATCAATCTCATTTACAGGATGTTCCTCTCTCTGGAATGCGTTCCCGTGGTTACTGGTTGAGTTGTTTGCAGAGGCACCATCAGGTTTCTGCTGTCCAACACCTTCGTCCACTGGAAAGTTACTACCAGGAGCAAGTGACTGCCAAGATGATCAAGAAAAAAAACAAAATCTGAGAACTCAATTATCTTTTAATAGACAACGAAATTTCCCAGAACCTAAATAAGAATGGTTCAAGTGGGGGGCAGAAAAAGATTAAAAGATGGCAAGAGACATACACTTTGTCTTCTCCAGACATGTTGCCAGAGATTTCTCAGCTCATTCCTCCTTAAAGGCTTCACAAGATAGTCAGACGCACCTTTCAACATGCACTTATACACAGTATTAACCGAGTCCTGTGTCGACATCACTGAGAGAAAACAATACAAAAGTAAGGGAATGAGCCAAAAATCAATTTTAAAAAACTAAGAAGAAGAAGCTGGAGTTATATAGATGTCACATACTTATGACAGGAATGTTCTTGCAGAGATCATGCTCCATGATAAGTGTTAGAAGAGCGTATCCAGAGATCGAAGGAAGATCAACCTCTGTCAATATCAGATCAACGCTCTCAGGCTTTCCTTTAAGCATCTCCCAAGCTTTCAAGCCATCAGGTACAGCAGCAACTGAAAAGGCACAAGGGAACCATATTAAACCATTGAACTCGTCGTGAAAATTGAAGACTCAAAACAGTAAAAAAGGTAATGCCTTTATAACTGCACCGTAGCAAGAACTCAAAACTCTGTTCATCAAGGAAACAAAAGAACTCATTTTTATGGGGAAAAAAACAGAACAAAAAGATAACTTTTTTTAACGGAAAAAAACACAATTCAGATTGAAAGAGAAAGACTTTCATATGCTAAATACTTATGACACAAAAAAAATGTTTATAATCGAATTACATAACCAAACATACATCATTAGCAACTCAATAGATTTTCAGACAAAACGGAGATTTCGAGTTCAGAACAATCTAAATTCAGACAAGACATAAATACCCCCAAACATCAGAACACAAGTGGATGTCTTAGAACTGACCTCTGTAACTGCATTTCCTGAGGAGAGCAGAGATGATCTGTCTGGTGGAATCATCAGCTTCCACGAGCAAAACCCTAAGCGAGATCTTCGGGAGAAACCTCTCCCACGTCACCAGACCATCTCCGCCTTCTACGGCGTCTTTCCGCCGCATCTTCCGCCGCGTTAACTTTCCTCCGCTAACTTCAGGTGATTTCTCCACCATCGTCAACTCAACAACTTCGTCGCTCACTTCTCCCATCTCACAAAACTCGCTGAAAACACAAGTCCTATGAAAGTTCCAGAAGAAGAAGAAGAAAACAGTTTGAGAAACAAAAGAGATTGTGAGTGGAAGAAAAAAAATAATCTTAATTCTCTTCTATATTGCAAGAAGAAAAAGAAAATATCTTGAAATCTAGCGAATGTTCCAACGGCTGAGATTTGAATCTTGCGGCGAACCGAACGTGATCCAACGGTCAAGATACTAGTGAAAAAGGAGACGGAAAATATCTAGTAGAGTTGGCTGACGTGGCCACGTTTGCCACATCAGCAAATACTGTAGGAGAGACAAAGAGATCCCAATACGCCAAACAACCTTTTCTTTTAAGAAAAATAAAATAATTAATTCTTGTGGTGGCGGGGCGTTGATTACTCTGTGGTTCATATTTAAAGTTTATGCTTATTCCAAATTTTTATTATTGTGTCGTAGGTTTTTTTGTAACGTAGAAATGTTGATGAATTGCTTATTTTAACAGCATAGTTGATCATTAGACTTTGAAGCTATCACGTTGTTTTAAAAATACCGTTGAAGCTATCACATTTGCTTATGTTTAACCTAACAAAATGTTTGCAGTTATAAAATAATTAGTGGTAGTTTTAGCCAACAAACACTTTTTAATGAGCAAACAGGCGTATACAAAAAATAACACTCGTGACTTTGGGGATAAAATCAAAGCGAAAAATATCTAATGCAAGTGGCAACACAAGTATCTATACAACATTTGAGAAAGTAACATACAACTTATCCAAAAGAAGTATAATATTTTATTTTTTTAATTATTTCTGATATCTTTCAGTAACAATATTTTTATTTGAACAATACATGATATTTGATATCTTACTGAAAAATAATAAATATACTAGAAATTATTAGTTTTAACATACGAATCAATAAACCTTTGGTCATTGGTGCAAAATTAAAATAAAATTAAGTATATTATAGACACATTATAGTTGTATTTAATTTTGAGTTATCGATCATGATTTACCGAAATAATTAGCTTTTTTTTTTGAATTTCTGTTGTTGCAGTAGCTGACCATCTAACAACGAACACGTGTCAAGGTGGGAACCACCTAAAGAGTTTTAAAGTTATTTCCGGGGCTAGATATTTTTAGAGGGATAAGACAGAGAAAGAACGAGACACTTGTTTAAAACTGGTGGTCTTGGTGGACAAGAATATGACACGTGTATGGTGGTAATCTGACACAGCCATTCACCTTTGATGGTAGCTGTCCGAACCTATAAAAATATCTAATGTTCCTGTCTCTTCACGCGCCGTGTAATTATTTTAATACAGTATCTAACAAAACTTATTAGTATTAATGTTTTCTTGAAACTTTCATACTTTCGAACTTCTTACCTGGTTGGTTTGAGTTAAATATTTTAGAAGTTTATGATCATTACCTGGCAGTAGATGGCAAAATAAATATGCATCAAAATAATCAGTTGGTTAATGTGTGTTTCTATATAGTTTATAACCATTTTATAAAGTGTTATTTCTTTCCATTGGCAAAAAAAGTGTTATGTGTTTGTTTGGATGATAGCGCACGCGAGTTAAGTAGTGGATGGAGTGATGACTTTTGGTTTTAAGGAATTGAAAAAATCTAAAAGATAGTTTTGGGCCTAACTTAAAACGAACATGGCCCCCCATCCTTTTTCAAACAGATATTTTTTTGTCTGCTCGATACTTTTCGTCCTCTCCTTTTTTCTGTGGCCAACTAAACTTTGATATTTATTTCTTTCTTTGTTTCTTTACAGTCTGTAGGATATTTTTTTCTCTTTATTTCTTTTTAGGCTACTTGAGATATTTTCCAAGTCGTGTATCATGTGGCTATTGTCTTGTCCATTTATAAACTAGTTGGATATTAATGTGATATTAAACATCACTTGAGACAGACAATCTTCATATCTAACCAAGTGTTAAACAATAAATGATACCGTAGATGAAGGGATAGCGATATTCTGGTCGATAAAAGTTCTGCAAAGCCCATCTAGCTGACCTATGTAAGAAAATAGGGTCAATTATATATCAGACACATTTATCAGTGTTTTTTAAAAAAAATATGGTTTGAACTATACAAAATTAATATTGGACTCAGGTTGTCAGGGAATACTTGTTAAATTAAGTTTATACAAGATTAATACTTTTGGGGAAGATTTCATTACTCCAGTTTATACTTTTAAAATTAAGGGGGTGTTATTCAATTGTGTATTTTAAATCAACTCTATAGGTTTTATAGTCTTATGTTATTCAATAATTGATTTTAAATTCTCTATTAAAATCCAGTGTTATTGGTTATTGTATTTGAAATATCCATATTAAAAGATTTTAAAATCTAATGTTATTGGTTTTTATATTTACAATCTTTTCAATTACTAAATTTAGAATCCATTGTTATTCATTTAATGATTTGAATATAAAATTTAAAATCTTGTGTTATTCAAATTTAATAGATTCTTATAACTCATTTGATTTGAAAGATTTTAACTGAATTAGATGATAATTTCATGTGTAAATTATATCCCTCAAAATCTAACATTTTACCTACATATTTTAGAAACATTTTTATTATTATTGTAAAAAAAGTTTTTTTTTATCACCTATAACAATAGAAAAACGTGATTTTTTTCATCACACCCCAAACCTTTAAGTCTCTCTCTCGTCACATCTGATTGTGTTCATCAAATCCCAAATCTATAAAGTCTCTCTCTCGTCACATCTCTCAAGTTTTTCAATCATCATCCAAATCCATTTGTTGTTTTTGGTAATCATCTATCTCTCTCTCACATTCAATCACTTGCCTTGCAAAAATATTTATATCAAGATCAAAGTTTAGCTATATATATATTCACAAACTTGATTGCATTTTATTGATTTTAAGAGATTCATATAACTTGTGTAACAACGTAAGTATTGAACACGTAAAAAAATTTTTTTTTACGCAATTGGCTACTATGGAAACACAAGTGTTGCCTCTCAAGTAATTTACGTGACCTAACATCATCTGTTTTGTTTTTCATTTTTATAATAACTATTATATAAACTATTATTTTACTGTGATCTTGTGAAAATATTGTTATCTAGGTTTATAAAATGGAACAAAACTTTAATGAAGAAGATGATTCAGATATTGATATTGTGCTATTGATGCTTTTGGACTCTTTTGAGAATCAAATTCCACGTCCGGTTAGGCGACAAATCACAAGAGAAGGACATGATTATATACAAAAGGCTTTGAAAAATGATCCTCATCATTTCCGACAGTTATATCGTATGTATCCCGATGTATTTGCGGATTTATGCTATCTCATCAGAACAAAGACAGAGTTGGAAAACACACGATATGTGTGTGTCGAAGAGATGGTTGCGACTTTTTTGATGACAGTTGGCCAAAGTTCTAAATACTGTCAGACGATAGACACTTTTAAGAGATCAAAGTTCGCAGTGAGTACGAATTTTCATAAAGTTCTTAAAGCTTTAAACACACTCGCACCAAGTTTGATGGCCAAGCCTAGTCATACCGTGCCTGCAAAAATAAACAAAAGCACAAGATTTTATCCATATTTCGAGGTATATATATTTTATGTTTAAAATGTTCTTTTTAGTTTATTATTAACAATATGTACGTTTTATTTTAGGATTGTATCGGAGCTATTGATGGCACTCATATTGCTGCAATGGTAAAAGGTCCTGAAAAAGCAAGCTACCGTAATCGAAAAGGAGTAATTTCACAAAATGTATTAGCGGCTTGTAACTTTGATCTTGAGTTCATATATGTTTTAAGTGGATGGGAATGCTCAGCTCACGACTCGAAAGTTCTACAAGACGCGTTAACAAGAAGAACTAACAGACTACAAGTTCCAGAAGGTAAAATTTGATTCAGAAATATAATATGAAACTATTGGATATAATGTTTTCTAGATCAAGTGTTATATAATGAGTTTCGATCTTTCAGGAAAATATTATTTAGCTGACTGTGGGTTTGCAAACCGGCGTAATTTCTTGGCTCCAATGCGAAGTACTCGATATCATCTCCAAGAATTTCGTGGTGAAGGGCGTGATCCAGCAAATCAAAATGAATTGTTCAACCTTCGACATGCATCCTTAAGAAACGTTGTCGAGAAAATTTTTGGTATATTTAAATCTCGGTTTGCAATTTTTAAGTCTGCACCTCCATTTTCTTTTAAGACCCAAGCAGAGATAGTGCTTGCTTGTGTGGCCATACATAACTTTCTTCGCAAGAAATGTGGGTCAGATGAATTTTCTAGTGATGAAGAAGAAGACGAAGAAGATGACGAAGAAGCTAATATTGAAGCTGCAAATCTAAATGAAGAAGAAAATGGTGGTGAAGAAAATGGCGAAGAAGAAAATGTTGGAACACAAGAACAAGAAAAGGAATATGTACGACAGTGGAGAGCAAACATAGCTTCAGATATGTGGAGAGATGCTACTAATATTGGTAGCCAAAGATAATTGAGTCATTAGCTTTCTTTATAGTATTTATCAGGTTGTAGTGGTAATGTTTTTTGGTGTATTTGGATCCACAAATACATTATTGAATTCTTTATAGTTACCTATTTTATGAATTGCAGCTGTCGTGAAGTATGTTTGGATAAATAAGTGGTCAAGAAATATATATATATATATATATATATATATATTATATTGTGTTGTTGCCATAATGTCGAGAGAAAGAATTTTGCAAGAACTGATAATAGTTACAAAGAATAATATAATATATGTAAATATACACAATGTATCTACATATAAGTTTTTTGATAACACTTCATCAACACCTATCAGTCTTTAGCTTCCAATGTAACCGTTGTTAAGAGCATCACCTATGGACTAAGAAGACACCACTAGATTCCTTGTGTGCTGATTCCACTTGTTGGTGAGGAAGTGGAACAACCCACGAAATAGACTCAAGAAGATTGCATCACCATTAAAAAAATTACCGTTACAATTACTAGGATCCGGACCCCGCGAATTCGCGGGGAAAATTACATAATAAGTTTTAAACATAGTTTTAAAAATAACTATATATAAAATGATGGGCATTTAATATAATAATAACTAAAATTGAAATATTTTTAATAATTATAATTAAGCTAGTTAAAATAAATAAATAAATAAATATGAAAACACAAATTTTAAAATTAGATAATGAAAAATAAAAATTAATTAAAATAAAAATACTAAAACTTATTGATAAATAATGCAATCCATAAAATATTAAATCTAATGCTATAATAATATATAAATATTTATTAAACCTATATTTTTTGTCAACATTTTTCTGTTGTACTGTTATTAATGCATTGCTTAGAATGGTTTTATATATGTGAAAATGTATAAGACAAATTCTTTGTCTCTCTCTTTATGGTTGATTCCGTATAAGTTTTTTTTTCTCTTTAAAACGTTTAAACTCTCTAACTAAAATTATCTTTGTTATGAATAAAGATGTCTTATTCTCCATACAATGTCTCATATATATAAATAACTAAGATACACTATGCGAGGACCCATGTATGTTCAGTGACGAATCAGATATATTCAACGAAGAGTTGCGTATGTTCACATATATTCAATGAAAATTTTTGTATGTTAATTGTATGTTAATTGTGGAGTTCTTCCTATAACTACAAGTTAACCAAAATGGTTTGATGTGCTTTTAGTCGTGAGCAAAAATCAATCATAAATTAATAACAAACCAATCGAGAAAGCAACAAACCAGTTACATGTCTCAATGTAGGAAAGATAGGTTGTACTATGACAATGGTGAGACGAGAGATAACAAAATTGCAGAGAGATATATTTTTACGGAACAATGATGAAGATGATAAAAGAATATCTGAGGGTGAATCCATGACCTCACTAATTTAACAATGATGGTCGTATGTATGAGGAATTAAACGGATGCGTCGTTCATGAATTAAGCGGATGCATCATTCATCAATTAAAAGAGACATGTAAAAGAACCGTTTTTACTCTTTCTCTATATAATTAATTTTGTTATAAATAAAGATGTCTTCTTCTCTTTGTAATATCTTATATATATATATATATATATACAACTAAGAGATACCATGCCAAAAGTCATATATGTTCAGTGAACAGTCACATATATTTAACTAACAGTTACATATGTTCACATATATTCAACAAAGAGTTGCGTTTTTTCGTTTATAGAGTTCTTCCTATAATTACCGATTAACCCCGTATGCTACCTAATCATGCGTCGGAGAAGGATACATCTTTGTTCAAAAACAATTAATGAGTGTCAGATCTTATAATAGAGATCTTATAATAGAGATCTTATAATAGGATACATCTTTGTTCAAAAACATTTTTTTTTTGATTAACCAGGTGTTGGGATTACGCCCCACCACCTAGGCCCGGTATCAGCTTTTGTCTGTACCTTTTACGGCCCTGGACACACCTCCCCAAATCGTGGCCTAGGGAGTTTGAACCCCTAACCTCTCGGCCAAGGAACTACCACTAGACTATCACGTCTTGGGTATAAACAAACTTTGTTTCATACATATTTTGTTGAGAATTTAACATATGTAAAATTATGGACTACTTGATAATTTTATTTATCTCTAATCTTCTGCCAAACATATTTTTATGAAAAATTATATTGGGAAAATCGCTATGAAATGACTTTTATATCACTAAATTGTTATGCAGTTCTAGACTATTGTAAAATATTTTAGATATAATATATTAAATTCTTCTCAAAATATTTTAATTTGAAAGCATCATGAAATTAAACTATACAACTGAAAACATATCGTATAAAATGAAATAAATAAAGTTGAAAATTCTTTGTCAAAAATAAATAAATTAAAAAGTAAATGGTTAATATTATAAATAATATATGCTGATAGAACAGACTCCTAATAAGCACTGTTTTTATTTTGTTTATCTTTTCAGTTTCAAGATTCTCAACCATAAATTTGTAATAAAATTGTTGACGGAAATTAAAAACTTTTTCCGTAGAACTCCATGTATTTAGTACGATCTAATATGATCACCATGCCTTCTATGAAATTATTCTGGTCATCTGGTGTATCCAAAGTGATGCTTCTCTCATTTCATTTTCCTAATCTGCATCTCTTTCACATTAACCAATTGTAACACATGCATCTCTAAAAAGACTATGTATTTTTTGTTAACTGTAAGGTAGTATATCCTTATAGAATTTAGGATCATTTGAAATGTTATTAACTATGAGTTGGATAATGGTTTAAGTGTGCATGAAATCACTCTCTTTGAGTATTTCGACCAATATCAAACATTGAATAACATGATATCCACTTGTAGATTCTTTTTGATTCTCTAAAGATCCACTTGTAGATAAATGTGTTTTTCCAAAGTTTTTTTAGTTCTCTAGAGTAGTGAATCTATCTGTCTTTTTCATCTGTCTTTTTTCATTGTAGTACAACTTTCACTATTTTTGTTGTTACATTTTGTTAATCACCACAACTTTTTTTAAAGCTTACAACAGTTAATTAGCTGCCAAAAATTAAAATGATTTCTACACATATTTTTTTTAGAAATTTGAAAGACAAGAGAGTTTGATGCCTCGGGTTTCTTCGTTTACTTTTGTTATTTTCTAAATTCTTGATTGCAGCTTTGCAGATACAAAAGATGGCCGTTGTATACCCTAGAATGAATCCTATTATTCGTGTCATAACAGAAGTAATGTATTACATGTGAGGTGTAAATAATATGTATTTTCTCATGCATGTGCAGTGGCGTGCTCTCTGCTATGGTCTTTATGCTACGATCTTTTTGTAATGGGTTGTTCCTCATTGAAAATAGGTAGAAACTGTGGTGATGGATAACATCATTTTGCCTATTTTAGCAGCACTACAAGGCCAGTTGCTGAAACTTTCACGTCCTTAACAAACTTGGAAGTATTATAATTAGCTTAATGAGGTTTTCCTCTGCGATGATACTCCAAAGAGGGATAATTTGTTTATTTACAAAAGCTACATGGTTTAGCTGTCAAAAGTGTTTTAGAACTTATATTTTAAAATTTGGTGTACCGCGAGAGTTGCTACGTTAATGGACTGGTCCCTCTCCCTTCACTCATATACATTTCCGCACATGATGTTGCAGAGGCAAAATCCCTTCCAGGGTTTTGGCGAAACATTTTGTAGTAAGTTGCTGTTATATGGTCTCATAACAAGACACTGCAGCGTATGAAAAATTATTCCCCTCTTAGCAAAGACAAGGCCATGTGTTTTGTACTAATGTAGACTTACTGTCGATACAGCTTAAGCTGGAAAAGGAAGACAACATTAAACTAATTAATGACCATTAGAATTACAAAAAGCCATTGCAATCTCTCACCAAACTCATTAATCTTCAAGGAATCGCTAATATAAACTACATGGCTGTTACCGGAGGGACTGGGGTGTCGCAGTAAAGAAAAACCTTTTCTTTACATTTTTTTTTGAGGGACAATGAATATTACAACGAAATAACTTTTTAACCACTCAAAGATCAAAATCGTATAATTTACATTTTGGCTAAGAATGTGAATATCATTAACTGGTAGTGAACTCAGTACAAGGGTTAAAGTTTGAAATCTAAGATGCTTCAAGAAGATTACAAAGGGTACGTTATATTCGAAGAGTTTATGTTTGTATTTGTTATTCAATGGTGTGTAACATGATAAATATCAAACTCTCATGGGAACTTACCATCGGAGCCTCCACTTCTTTCCAAGTCCAAAGTTCCCCACTTCAACGCACACACGACAGATGAGTGCCACACTTAAGATATTGTTGAGGCTACCATGCTCTATTAAAACTGTTTTTCCTTTTTAAAATCTTTTAGTTACAACTTCCCAACAATATGAATCAAACTTTTTGAAACCTGAAAAAAATGATTCATAGAGAATGGAACTTGCATCAACGACATGAAGCGTAAATAATTGCCATTGAAAAAGAGCCATCATAGATGACTTCTACATAGTAGCGCTTAGCTTCAAACTATTTGAATCTTCACTAACTACTATTCTATGTATGGTATGATTTAAATATATGATAAAATATGTCTAGTGTGTCTAATTAAAGTATCAAACGGACATGTTCGTAAAGCATTGTAACAAAACCAATTTGTTTCTGGAACATATAATCAAATTCTTCAGCAAACCGTTTTTCACCGTTCCTGTTTCTCAAACTGTCTCCCACATCGTTCAGTGCTTGTTCCTTTATCAAATCCTAACCGGGTATTGTTCGATCAATTCTGCCTCACATACACGTCTGAAAATTGAAGCGACTCTCAGATCAGTTCTTCTGGCGCAATGAATTGTAGAAAGACATTATCATTAACTGCAGTAAAAAAACTTGGGAAAGTACCAATTTCAGAGGCGAAGTATGTCGAAATGGGTAAGTAGTCTGAGAACAGAGATTGTTAGTTGGCCAAAAAGAAGATGTGATTCACTCCATCTCCTCCTACGCAATCCCAAACATTTTAAAAGAGATGCATCTTCAAATAAAACAACAACCACTGGATTGATTTATTTTTCTATAATAATGAAACAAGGGTGAACTGTATGAGAGGAAAATTAATACATCTAAAACTTGGATGATGATAATGAGTAAATATATAAATGGATAAGAAATTTGAAACTTCCATGATCAGAGTCGACTCCAAAAGAGTATAGTCGATGAGACGCCTTTAATCGAGAAAAAAAAAAACAAATGAGATAACTTTTACAAGGAGACATATATAGAAGGGTGCGTCGTTCAGAGGGAACCGTTGGTTTAGGTAAAGAATAGACGAAGACGTCTTTTGCTGGAATAGATTGATGACGCCAGATTTGATAAGGGGAAAAGAATCTTGTCCGTTAGATTAGGTAATATTGATAAACTCAACCATTGGATTTAAATTTTATTTTCCTATAAAAAAGTGATTACGTCATTGTGGCAATAGAATTGGTTTCCTATTATATATAGATTCACAACTTTATTAACAAAAATTAGATCTAAAAAATACCAACCCAATGTTTATCTTGATACAGCTACATATTTATCTAGATATAATTACATATATATCTTGATATAATCACATGTTTATCTTTAAATAACTACATGTTTATCTTGATATAACTACATGTTTATCTTGATATAACTACATATTTTACTGTAACCACAATTTAACTATATATATATATATATATATATCTTTCCCACATTCATCAAACTCAAGAAAAATCAGTTTATTAACTACGTACATGTTTACGTAACGGTTAGTTCTCGTTAGCTTTTATGCATATACACATGGTTAATGAACTCTTTCTATCATGTTTGTTTAATCATTAATGTGGTTTGTCATTTAGTGCATGATTATGGCGGATTCACAAAAAAAGAAAAAAGAGAAAGGTGAGTACAATCCATGGAGTCCCGATGAAACTAAATTGTTGATACAACTTCTTATTGAAGGGATCAACAATAACTTGCGTGATTCTAACGGCTTGATGAGTAAATTTACCGTTGAGACCAAACTTTTACCAGAACTCAACAAAGAAGTCAGTCGTCCAAAAGATTACAAAAACTATCAAAGCAGAATGAAATATTTAAAGCAACAATACCAAAGCTGCACTGATCTTCAACGTTATTCTTCTGGATTTGGCTGGGATCCTTCAACAAAAAGATTTGCAGCATCTGACGAAGTTTGGGATGCGTATATAAAAGTATGTGTCTATTTTTATTTTTATTATTAGTGTGTACATGTTATTAATATATTGTATTATTTTATAGGCACATCCTACTGATAAAAATATACGTTATGAAACATTTGAATTTTTTGATGAGTTGCAAATCATATTTGGGGAAGGAGTTGCTACTGGAAAAAATGCTATTGGGTTAAGTGATAGTACTGATGCACCTATATACAAAGTTGGAGGAGATTCAAGAGAAGAACGTTTGAATGATCTAGACGGCATATGTGAGTTAGGCGCAGAAAATTATCACCAAGAGTCTTCAGAGTTTTTGGGACCATTTGATCGTACCGAGAAGCTTCAACCAAAGAAAAAAGCTAGACATGAAAAAGGTACATTACAAAAGGATGAAAATCCAGCTGTGGCGATTAATACTCAAATCTTGAATTTGATACAACAAAGAGAAGAAAGACAACAAAAAGAAGCTGAGAAAAAGAAAAATAACGTTTGGGATGCTATAAAAGAAATTTCAGACTTGGAACCACGCATTCGTTATAAAGCACTTACAAGTATTTATCATTTGGGCATACAAGACGTCTTTGTTAGTATGTCTGTGGAAGAAAGACTAGGATGGATTCAAACCAATATGGAATGAATATAGGTTTTATGTGTTTTTAGTTTATTTTTTCTTTTTTTTCTTGTTACGTTACATTCAAGTTTGTGTTTTTAGGCTTTTTTTATTTACATCTTTTATTTTTATTTTAATTTGGTTTTAGAATCCACAGAGAAAAAAGTTCAACTCTATTATAGAATTTAAATGATATCCTATAGATTTCATTGTTACATTGACATGGATTTAAAAATGGTTAGACAAATCATATATTCTAGATTATCAAATGAATCAACAAAATTAAAATCTAATCAATTTTAAATCTGTTGGAATTTACTTCAAGTTATGTAACCAATAACACCCCCTAAGTTAAAACAAATTATAGACATCTTAAGAGAATATAATTTGAGAATGACCTATTAGTGTGATACTAGAAACAAGAAATCGAATTGGAATTAGTTAAAGAAATATGCCAAAGTTTTGATGGCCCATACGAGAGCATAGTGGTAGCAATGATGGATCATGCGGTGACTGGAAACCGAACATGTGTTAGATTTGTGGATGAAGATCAGATTTCACTAAAGGTTCATTAAAAGTGACAATTCGGGCAATGGAAGATTATCGATACATGGTAACACTCATATGCCGAGTACACTGCATCTGCTCAAACCAAAACTGATCTTCTCCTGTAGAGGAGCTAGGGTTCTTGAGAAAAAGTGTAAGAAACTGAATCTGTTATCGAGTTCAGGAAACCATGTACATAAAAGAAACCAAACGACTCTTTGTAGATGATTCTACTCTACTTTTTGAGGTAAGAGAAACTGAAAGAAAAAAAATGCAAAAGTTATACAATGAAGAACTAGGACAAGGCCTTTCTAGTTAAAAATGTGTATACCAAAAAATGGAGTCAGAATGATTTGGTTATCATATGAAGTTAATTTACATATGTGTCTGAAGTTGGAACCTGTAATGTAAACTTGTCTTACACAACTAACCCATGACAAGTAGAAGCCACTTTATTCTAAACAAAACATACCAACAAAGTAAGACAGGGTGCGTTTTACTATAGATCCAACTAAAAAACTAATCACCAGTTACCGCAATAATATATTATTCTGGTTGGAGTTTATACACAAACAGAGATAAAGCAGTAGAGCATTTGGTACATCAAATGAATCAAGTCTTAGTTACAATCGTGTAGATGCAGCGGATCAAAGAAACCAGAGTGCGCATGCACCAACCAAACCCTACTAATCTTACGCACCTTACCGGTTACACGGGTCTATGCTTCATTCCGAATTTGATCACTCCCCATCTCCATCTGACATCAAGTGAAAATGGTTAGCAAATCACAAAGGAAATGTTATTTCAAAACAAAAACGAGTTATTATGAAACTTAAACAAACAAAATTATAAAGGTGTTTATATCAAACATGAGATTATATTGCACAGATGACATATGAATAACGAAGAAACTGGTTTCAGTTCATCAGAAACTATAGTCCACCTAAAACATAGTGGCGCTTTCAATCAAGAATCCATCTTTAGCTACAAGAAGACTATCTGCAGTCTTTCTATACGAATCAGTGCTTCCTCAAGCGAGTTTTCAGTTCAACTATGAACGTAGGCAGTAAGCAAGGTGAGATGTTATCATCAGCTCAACTACAAGTTTTCAAATCCAATGAGTTATCATGCAACTTGAAGCACAAATACAGATGTGTTCATATCAAACATGAATTTAGAGGTAAAAGCCAGTTTCTGACTACCAAAACTATCAAGGCGTTACAACAACTGTAAAGACTAGTTGCCAGAAGCAAGATCTCTTGGACATCATCATGACATATGAATAACAAAAAAACTAGTTTCATCTCATCAAAAACTAAAGTCCACCTAAAACCCTAGTGGCAATGCAATCAAGACTCCATCTTTAGCTACAAGAAGACTATCTCTAATGTTTCTTAACCAATCAATACTTCAAAAACAATGCAAACCTCAATCTCTAAGAAGCTGGTTTCATTTCATCCAAAACTAAAGTCCACCTAAAACCCTTGTGGCGCTGCAATAAAGAATCAATCTTTAGCTACAAGAAGACTATCTCTACTGTTTCTTCACTAATCTAGTCACTACGCAGGTGAGATATCATCATCAATCCCTTCAAAACAATGCAAACCTCAAACTCTAAGTAGCTGCATTTTCTTCCCAAAAGCAATCCCAATCCAATCAGGCAACGAAGAAGACCACTGCAACTGGTTAATCTCCGAACCGGCCGAGTAAACCGACATCGGATCAATCCCATTAGGTCCAGCCACCGTCGGCAACTCCCAAATCAACGCCTGCGCATCATCACCACCTGAACATATATGCTTACAGCTCTGCGGAGCCCAAGCAATCGCGTTCACACTCCCCTGGTGCCGCTCAAGCTCCGCAACAGGCATCGTGGGAGAACGAATATCAAGAATCACAACCTTATTCGAATCCATCAAAATCGTCGCCATGTATCTCAAATCCTGCTTGTTCCACGCGAGTCTCAAGAGCGGCGTATCTGGTTGAGGACTCTCGTAGATGATCGTGGAGTGCTCCTTATCGCGCAAATCGAAGATTCTAACGGATCCATCGGCGGAGACCGACGCGAAAACCCTAGCTTCCCCCCACGCGATGTCGTGAACCTCCTTATCATGCGCGATGAGCTGCGTCTCCACGACGGATCTCTCCACGTCCCAGATCGTGCACGTGGTGTCGATGCTGCACGTGCCTAACCGCTTCGGCTCGACGTCGTTCCAGTCGAAGGAGGTCAACGGAGCGCAGAACTCGCTCGTCTTGCTGTTGTTAAGGACCGAGAGGGGCTCCACGGCAGAGGAGTCTTCGTTGATCTCCCAGAGACGGAGGAAGTCGCCGGAGGAGGCGAGGAGGTCGCCGCGGCGGAGGGAGGGAGGGCTGAACATGAGCTTCGTGGGAGGGTAAGGGTGCTCGAGGGAGAGGCTTGGGAGGGGTTTGATGGTGGTGGCGTCGGGATCGAAGGAGAGGATGTCGATTCGGTTGGTGTAGTGTTCGAGGAAGCTTCCGACGGCGATTCGGTGGGTGGAGGAGGAGAAGGACATGGCGTAGAGGGGGTAAGGAGAGTCGTAGGTGACGGCGGTTTCGGATCTAGGTATAGAGTCTGGTGCTGAGTTGTCCATTTTCTCTCGCCGGAATGGATTTTTTGATTCGATATTTAGATTGTTGACGACGATACGGTCAGTGTCAGTGCGATTTTTTGGAGGCGGAGGTGTGTGCTAAAACCCTCTGACTCAGCTAGTAACGTTTCGTGTATCTATTGATGATGGGCTTTTCTACGCGCTTTGTGGGCCTTGTGTTTACAGATGGCTGACCTTTTCTACGCTTGTTGTAGGCCTTATATTTAATTTTATTTTTCTTCACCACCACAAATATAAACAAGTGATGTGAAATAACCAAAACAAAAAATAAGAAATTAGGTTTGTAGAGATAGAAAGTGAAATTAGGAGAGAGGTGATTTTGGGTAGTTAGTGAGTTTGTGTTTTTTTCTGGTTATTTGACCTAATTTTCCTATAAACAACATATAAACAAATATTTAGTAATGGTGTAAGGGTTCACTAATTATGATCTGAGTGTTGAATCTCAGAAAGAAACAACTTATTCACAATTGCATACATCAGTGGTGGCAAAACTTATATAAAATTTTCATCACGGTGGAAGTAGAATCGGTTGTGGATCTTTAGGTGGTTCATGTTTAGAAAAAAAAATATGAGTTGAGCTCAAAAAAAGTTGTACCCTACTTTCAGATCAAATTTTATTTGTTGTCTATATAAATACAAACCAAATAATTATATATGTAAGATAATAAATTTTGCATTGAATGTTAAAACATATAGGTGTGAAGTTGGAAGGAATAGTAGTTTGTTATTTTCTCTCAAAATCTTAGGCCACAAAGGAAAAGAGATAAGAAACAATGATAAGGTTCAAATTAGAAACTCAAGAGTGTAGGACATGACGATGAGTCACCAGACATTGACATACCCTATTTTCCTCAACCCTAATCCCACGTTTACCAATCGAAAATGATCGAATTCACCTTAATATATACTCCCTCCGTTTCGAATTAGTTGTCATTCTAGAGAAAAATTCGATTCAAAATAAATATTTTTTTAGAGTTTCGAGACAAAATTAACTAGCTTTATATAATATTCTATTTTTCTATTGGTTGAAAAGTGATTATGTGTATAGGTAATTGTGTTTTTATCTTGAAAATATGTAAAATTAAATGTTTCTTTAATTGTGTGTAAAAACTTAGAATGACAAATAAAATGAAACGGTAGGAATATTGAAATTTAGTTTTGGTAGACCATATGAAAGAAACACGGTAACCCATAAAGCACGTAAGACATGGAGCTCAAACTGATCATCTTCAAGTATGATCGTGCTATATGCCTATATATGTACGGTTACACTAAAAAATAATATATCAAAATCGATAAATTCATGGAATAAAATCTTCCAACACATGAAAAGACAAGAAAAATCAGGTACAAAGTTGATTAATGGTTATGGAAGTTGGAAGGTATGGGTTTAGACCGATGCCCTAAGCCAATTTTCAACCATACGTTTTTTTATTTTAATTTACGAAAGTACTGCTTTTAGTGTCACCATGAGCCATTAGTTCGAAGTGTTGGACACGGTAGAGGAAGACTTGGTAGTGTTCTTATCACGATTGACTTGCAACAAGTCCCATCCATGAATCCATATTCACATATAAGATGGTGCCAATTCTTTTCTATAGAACAAGGATCAGTGGTTCCTCATTTGGACACGTTTTCTGTTTTATCTCATCTCACTATCTATACCAAATTACGCGAACGCGAATATCTATACCCACATCACATGTGTGTAACTTTTATGTATTCACACACATGTGTCCCTTTTACAAGAATCTTTTGTTTGCATTCTTGGTATGGTTAATCTTTGCTTTAGCAAAAGCAATTAGGATTTTAAGCAAATTTATGAACCATCTATACCATTATTTTGAGTACCAATTAACACTCTTTCCATTTCTAATACTGTCATTTAAAAATCGTTAAAATATATTAAGAAAAATAAATATTGGTAACTTTCAATGCATTATTTTTAAAGAATTAGAATGTGTAGATATTTTAGATCTGAAACAGTACATTTTCTAGAACCGAAGACAAACCATTTTAAATTATTTTTTGTTAATAAAGCATTTTGGTCAATAACATAACTAATCAGTATTTTTGAAAAGGTAGACCTCTTGAAACAGAAACCGAACCCATAATCTTCTAAATCTCCAATCATTTTTATTGTACTTTTTCATCCTTAATAAATTTAAAATAAATATAATTAAATTTTAATAGTCAACTCGAAATAGAAATAACTGTTCAAACTTTTTTCTACTTGTGTAAACGAAGTTTAGAATGAAACAAAGAAACTAAGTGCTTATATCAGCGTATACTCGAACAGATGTTTCAAAAAAAAAAACTCTGTGGATTGAATGTCTATAATTAAAAAAGTTTAATTGTTCAAAGTTATAGTTGAAAATAATAAAAGATTTTTAAATTATAAAAACAATTAAAAAAGAAATTGAGAACCAAGTAATGGCGTACATGCCCTCGTAACATTTTTTTTTGAAAGGACATGCCTTCAAATGTTACCATGGTGTGGTGAAGCTTAATGGTTAGAAAGAAAAAGAGGTGTCGAGAAGAAGCATATAAACAAAAATAAAATGAAGTGATTGAAACGCCGTATAAAAGTCACCTATTACAGCCTCTGCCGCATCCCTACATTTATTTCTATGATAAGGTTTCGCAAATAGCTTGCTAACTGTTGTTTATTGTCCTATTATCCGATTTAATTGTTTATAGTGAAAATATATATCATAATACTATAAGTCATCCTTCTTTTGTTTTCTTCTCTCCACTTATTTATCTATTTTGTAGCTATTGTCTTTATTTAAGTTTATCTTGAATTGGCTTTAGTTCATAATACATAAAGTTAAAATGATTTAAAAGGTAAAAGTGATTTTTTTTTGTCAACAGGTAAAAGTGATTAATTGTGAAAATAACTAGTTTCTTTTTTAACTACTGTAAGAAAACAAAATCTCTTTCGAAATGTACTGTGCTCACGTAGTCGGCAACAAATTATTATGATGTCATGCAATGACGCTGAGATGACGCTATACCAATGATATATAAATTATTAGACAACATTATATATTTTGGCTAATTAGTTTATATTTTGTATATATTTATTGACCTCACTGGATCTGGATCTGCACAATATAATTTTAATTTGTAGATGGTATGACTGATTTTTTTTTAAGTTAACTTGTAATAATAGTTAAAAAATATCAATATCGAGTTGGCCTAATTATAAATGAATTGCAGATATAAATATCACCATTTGGATTTAATTTAAAAACTATTTATAATGTTTAAATTTCCGGTATAGAAATAAAATCACTCCTCAAAATATTTAAAATATATCGCGTATAATATTATAGTCCATGTGCATTTGTTTTTGTTTTGACAACAAATGATCATTGGTTTATAGGCAGGATCATATGTATTTTAAAAAAAATCTAGCATATATTATATTTGCTAGATTATGTGTTCAAAAACATCTAGAGTTTAATATATTTATACGCTAGATCATTTGTTTTTTGCCAAAGGAAAACAGCATTTGTCATTTAAACGGTTAAACAATTAAAAATACTTCCTCGAATAGTTAAAAAACAAAGTTACCACTCTTAAAACACTAATTTAGTAGTAGGGCCGAGTATGCCTACATAGTTTGTTTATATATAGAACACATGATGCACACCGCATACATACTCTCAAAGGGAAGCCTTCCTTTTATCTCTTTCTCTTTATACCTCTTCTTTAATTAGCAGATATGGCAGCAAAGCTAATATCCACCGGTTATCGTCACACTACTTTGCCGGAAAACTATGTTCGCCCACTCTCCGACCGTCCATGTCTCTCCGACGTCTCTCAACTTGAAGATTTTCCTCTGATTGATCTATCTTCCACAGATAGATCTCGGCTCGTCCAACAAATCCACCAAGGTTGCGCCCGGTTCGGTTTCTTTCAGGTACATATAATATGTTTTTTTTATATTGGAAATGACATACTGTCCTTGACAAAGGAAAAAGGAAATGATATACTGTATACAAAGAGGATGGAGTGGACCAAAAATACTTGCTATTTTCGCACTACCATTCTTGGTATGCTTTGTCCTTGTTCGTAGCCCGGCTTAGTCATAAATTGGACCTTTTACATATTTTATTTATATAAGAGCTAGTATATGAATAATCTATAAAAAGAGGGTCCTATTTTTTTTTGGAAAGACCTCAAACTCTAACTAAAAATGTAAAAAAGAGAAGAAAAATATTATAGACGAAGCCGGGCCTGGTTCGTAATAACCATTCAACGCCAAAATTATACTCCTTGTATAAGATTTTATTTTCATTGGAACTTAGATATTTCAGCAACCTTGGATAAAAGCAGAACTTGTAGTGGTGGTATCTCACCAAGTTTCTTAGCACTAGAAAAATATAAGTGGAGAGAAAATAATAATTAAGGTTCTTGTTTGGAAGACTTAAAAAATGGTAAGAGACTTTATAGTTAATATCTTTTGTAATCTTTCGATGGATATAGGTCATAAATCATGGAGTCGGCAAAGAAACAATAGATGGAATGGTGAGTGTAGCGAAAGAGTTCTTTAGCATGTCTATGGAGGAAAAAATGAAGCTGTACTCGGAAGATCCAACGAGGACGACGAGATTATCGACGAGCTTCAATGTGAAAAAAGAGGAAGTTAACAATTGGAGAGACTATCTTAGACTCCATTGTTATCCTATCGACAAGTATGTCCATGAGTGGCCTTCAAACCCTCCTTCTTTCAAGTAAGCACGCAACTCACTTCTACTTTTCTAACGAACTGTCAAGTTTTATGAAATATGAGTAGGCGTCATGTTTTTATTTAATTGGCTATTTCTGATATGTCAGAATTGCCAAGAATAGACTAATAAAGCTATTTTAGGCCATAAACAGATTTACATTGACTTTAGTTGGTAAAGTATATGCAAAAAGCATTAATCTCCTTATCCAACCAACAATTGTTGAAAAATATTTAGAAAATCATTTACAAAATACAAATATTCTTTGATTAATGCTCTCGTATGAAGTTTTTGATAGAGTATTTGCATTTAAATATATTAAAATTAAAAAAATAATTATATAATTAAATTATTTTATTTTTTAATATCAAAATTTATGTTTATATTCAAAATAAAATTTCTATTTTAAAAAATAAAATTTACAATTAAAATATTTTTACCTTTAAAAAGAATAATATTTACATTTAAAATATAATCTGATTTATATAATTAAAATGATTCATTATGTTCAGTTACAAAATATAAAAATTATTATATATATTATAGACATAAGTATATCTATATTATTTATAATAAACAAAAATATATCATACAATAATTTTATGATAATTTTAATATATGAATCATTTAATGCTTTACCAATTAATTTATTAAATACATTAATAAAAATATTCAACTTACTTTTTCTACTTTATCATCGGTACTACCAACCAAAATCATAGCCATAGCTGTTTTAAAAAAATAGATTAATCTGATTACATTCTATTTTCCTTTTTTCTTTGGTCCCAAAATATATGTAGAGAATCATATCATTAACTATTATAATGAAACCAAATGGTTCAATGCAACTAGGATGTCTATCAAGAAACGAATATGAGATGAGCTAATAACCTAATAAGTAATAACACACAACAAAACAAAAGTAAAGCAAACCTTGCAGCCTCTTGTTAGATGTAATTACAGCAGGAAAAATCCTTAATATGAAACACTTTATCTCATATCATATTGTCTATTAATTATATATCATAGCATTATAAAAATAAACAACCATATGACCAGTTTATAACACCAGAATATTATTTAGTTTTATAACGAGAATATAGGTATATTCATATGAATATTTTATGATTTTAAACAAACAAAAGTTGATTTGGATTTGAACAAAAGAAAATTCGACCTTCGTTTGAGTCAAGTCAGCTGTTTTTGTTTTTCTGTTTTAAAAATATTTGATAGGTAAAAGATAATTCACTTGCGGTCCCATTTGGTTCATATTTTCTGATTTGGTTCCCCATGTGATCACATGGATAGATTGCATAATATACACTCATTAACCTATGCATGCATGTGGCTGTTGGGCTGATTATAAGGAGTGGTCACCATACTTTATTCTACAGAACCGTGTGAATTATTTGGACCGACCATTAGGTTTCATCCATTAACATAACTGACGTCAAACCGCAACGTATGTGTACTGTATATGTAAAAACTAAAATATATTATACACAAACAAACAAGATTTCATAAAGATATGTTTATGAAAAAGGACAAGCAAGGATTTGAAGAAAAACCACACAATCTTCACAACTTCGAAACTCTCTAGAGACTACAAATCAAACTGAGATATATGACAGATTTCCATATAATCTGTCATTACTTTTAAAAGTCAGTAAACACAGACAAAACCTGTCTTTATAATGAATGTAATGTTTCAGATCTTAATAAAATACTCCATCTAGTAGTTTAACCTAAAAGTACTAATATTAGTTTAGAAAAAGTACTAATATTAGTTTAGAAAAAGTACTAATATTAGTTTAGAAAAAGTACTACTATTAAAAAATGGTAACTATTTTAAAAATATAATTTTGTCAATAAATTTAACTAATTATTAAAATTTACATTATCTAATTAGTCAATACTACCTCCGTTTTAAATTATTTGTCGTTGTAGGGTAAATTTTTCGTTTTATAATAAGTGTCGTTTTATAATTTCAATGCAAAATTTAATGATTTTATATATCATTTTATTTTTCTATTGGTTGAAATGTAGTTAGGTGTATATATAATAGTATTTTTATTTTGAGAATATGTAAAATTAAATGTTTTCTTAAACTGTGTGCAAAAACCTAAAACGACAAATAAAATAAAACTGAGGGAATATGATTTTTGTGCACACGATCACACAATATAAAATAAGTACAAAGTTACATTAAAATATGAAAACTACTTAAATTTGAAACAAAAAATTTGTCTAAAACTATTTACTACTTATAATATAAAACAGAGAGAGTAATTTAGTTGATGAATAACCTTCTAATATCTGATTATCATTAATCCTAATTATGTCATAGGAACTGAATACTAAAAAGTTAGTTTCAATATTTGCTTAAACTTACTAGATATTGGTGAACATATTGATTTCTACAATTCTTTTAAGAATATGGACTTGGTTATATACGTGGCAATGGCATAAATACACACACACATATATATATCAATTATAACAGTTGTAAACTACATAATCATCATGAGCTTTAATGCATACAAGATGAATTTATCAAAAAAAGATTCATTTACTCAAATAATGTAATTTCACACTTTAACTAAACCTAGTTATCATGTTTAAATTAAATATGTTGACCGTTTGAGTAGCTAACGATATGTGTGTGCATTTTGCAGAGAAATCGTGAGTAGATACAGTACAGAAGTAAGAGAACTGGGATTTACAGTAGAGGAACTGATATCAGAGAGCCTTGGTTTAGAAAAAGATCACATGAGGAAAGTTCTTGGTGAACAAGGTCAACACATGGCAGTCAACTATTACCCTCCATGTCCTGAGCCTGAGCTCACTTATGGTTTACCTGCTCATACCGACCCAAATGCCCTCACCATTCTTCTCCAAGATGCTACCGTTTGTGGTCTACAGATCTTGATCGACGGTCAATGGTTCGCCGTTAATCCTCGTCCTGATGCTTTTGTTATCAACCTTGGTGACCAGTTACAGGTAAATGTTCAGATAGTATAATCTATCAAAATATTCTTCAAGGGTTGGTTTATAAATTATGATTTAACTAAATGTAGATCCTGTCCAAAGTATATGTAAGAGGTAGGAAGCCATAGCTTTGGACATTAGAATTTAATCGTTAATATTTAGGGGGGGAAATTGGGACATCTGAAAATGAAAATTAAAGAAGAATAATATTATTAAACTCTTTATTAATGAATGAGATAGAGATATAAAAATTAAATTTATATTAAATAGAAATAAAACTTAAGGAAAATCTCTCAAATAGACCTTCTTAAAGTTTTTGTCACAAAAATAGATTTTTTAAAAATGATCAACATAGACATTTTTATTTTGAAAATTTTAATTTTTTTTTTAATTTTAAACCTCATCTCCAAAACTCCATTCCATCTAAACCTTAAGTCTAGGTTAGATAACCCAATGAGTATAAATGTATGTTTACAACTATTAATAAAGTTTATTTTAGTCATTTTTCTCTTTGAATATTATTTTTGAATAAAAACTTTTTTAAATCTATCTTATGATATTCTTATAAAACTTATCTAATTGCTATCAGATAATTATATAATTTTTTTCGGTTTGGATTTTATTGGATTCATTATTTCACAAATCAGAATGATCCGCAAGATTGTGTATCTTGCTTAGTTATCTCTAATGGAAAACGTTGGACTAACCTTGCTCAAATATGTAATTGTAGGCATTAAGCAACGGAGTATACAAAAGTGTTAGGCATCGAGCAGTAACCAACACTGAGAAAACAAGACTATCGATCGCGTCATTTCTGTGCCCAGCTGACTCTGCTGTCATAAGCCCGGCAAGGTCTTTGTGGGAAACCGAGGAGGACGAGGCGAAGCCAATCTACAGAGACTACACTTATGCAGAGTACTACAAGAAGTTTTGGAGTAGGAATCTGGACCAAGCACATTGCCTTGAGAACTTTCTAAACCACTAGACATACATGTATGTCTTGTCTTTATATTTGTGTAGTATGCATGAATATACCTATCTATATAGCCAGTGGAGGAGAGACAGAGATGAATGGTGCAAATTCTCCTCTATGAAATATTGAAATAATTAGTATTTTCATTGAGTATCAAAATAATTATATGGTTTATATGGTAAAATTTCTTCTAGTGCCCTTACGAACTTAGGTTCAAATTTTATATTAAAGCCATTGTATGTAGCATCATGGATGTTCTAATGTGTACTACGTCACCATGTTGCATTTGTCCTACGATATCAATAATAAAAAATAAATCATTTATCAGTTCTACTTTAGCTAGACTGATAGATCTCTTTTTCAACTATTATGGGCTTATTTGTGTTAAACAATTTGTTAACCCTCATCTTTTAGGGTAGAGTTTTTAGATTCTTTAAGAGACATTTCTTAGGTTTTAACTAAAAAATTTTAAGAACCGTCTCTTAAATAAAAGACATAAGAAACGTCTTTTAACAAAAAATATAAAAAAAAAATAAAAAAACAAAAAAAACATCAAATCATAAATTAAAAACACCGCTTTAAGACGTTTTTATACATGGTCATAAAACTAACTATATACTCAAGAACACTGGTTTATTTATGTTATAACATAACATTTTGTTTAATATTTATTTTTGTATTTTTCAATTGTATAACAAAATAAAATAATAAAAATATACTTATATATATATCAGATTCCAGACTCTAGGTTAAACTGTTTCATCTCTATATTTTACTGCTTCTTTGTAATCCAAAGCTTCTTGGTTTTGATTTTGATTAGTATGTAACAGGTTTGATGAAAACATGAAAAATTGTTGTGGTGATTGAGTAACGTAAATCACAAGTAAATTCTCCTATCTTTCTATGGTACATCTTGGTGAGACTTTAGCTCGCAAGCTTTACCATATAATCGATAATCAACAAACCACCTCTCATGTTAGGTATATCTTGTTTCAGGTTTTACATTAGTAATGATTAGTCACAACAAGGAAGGAGAAAAGAAGATGAAGTAAAGAAACTATCCTCTGTTTTGTAACAGAACTTTAACCGATAGTCCGATAGTATCCTGTTTCTTTATGGGCTTCATCAGACCCAAATCATATATTCTCTTCTCTTTGGTTCGTAGGCCCAATGCTTCTTTTTTGTTATTTCAGAAATGGACGGTTTACAAGATGTGATTAACAAACGATAATACCTCTAATTTTGAATCCACATACAAAAATAAAAATAAAAACATGAAATCAAAAGCTATCGATACAATCTTAAATAATCGGAAGAGAGGTGAGACCGAGACAAGCAAAAAGGAGATACCTGAAGACGAGAGAACGAGAAACACAACTCTAGCAAGAAGCTGATTCATCCAGCTATCTGAACAAAATGTCTTTTCTTAGAGAGCAGAAACATACCCGCTTAAGAACTACCCTCAAGGTCCGAGCTAGGACAATGAACCGAACCCAACTTCCAAGAAAGACATGACAACACTAACATTGACACTTTCGAATGAAATTTTGATTAGTGTGTGTGACTGATCTTGTTAGATAAAACGCTTTCAAGATTAATTGAGGATGGATTTTGGTCATGCTGAAACTGAAGCGCATAAAAAAAAGCCAAGAAACAAAATGATAAGGATGGCATGAGCGGTCCTTGGCTTTTAGGAAACAGACGAGTAGTACTCAGCAATAATAATTCTAGGTTGCTTGTGGTAGTAGAACAGTGTCTAGTAAACTCATGCACAGACTTTCACAATTTTTAACACTCTTTCTCAGTTCGTCGCACAAGACTTCTCGTGACGTCTGAATGATCATTGTTTTACAATGAACTGTCATGTGATTCGGTCCCCTTCCTCATCATCTCGGTTTCCTTTTCCACCAAATATATATATATATATATACAAAACCCCGAATTGTTTAATTTAAAAAACAAAAATCCACAATAATATATATATACAAAACCCCGAATTGTTTAATTTAAAAAACAAAAATCCGCATTAATATCTCTTACCAATTATTATAGAGCAAAAACATACAAAATGGTTCGGTTAGTTAATCTCTCATTATCAAAAATATTATGGTAGAGTTTATTGAGTGGCGAAGTTCAATGAACGTCGTACGCAATTTTCAATTTAATACACATATTTTCTATGGTGCTAGATAATATCAATTATCTAACAAAATAAATATAAAAAGAATTTTCTGAAACTATACATAATTCAAATGAAAATGAAGTATTGACGTTACAAATTTATTTTATACTTATATTTTCAGTTTATCTTCATACTTATCCACAATGTTCTTTCTTTATCCACCGCAATGTTCTTTAGTAATCTATTTTCAATGATATTAACAAAATGTAAATGATTTTCTGAATTTTCGATTAATCATTGTAGAAAAACACCAACTCAGAAGATAAATACTAGAAAGTTACAAGCATGCATGACTCGAAACTACAATCAAGAAGAAGAAATAAAAAAGAACTCAGAAGTTTAAGAGAAACGCGGCGTAGTTTGGAGCGCAAGATGATGAGACGTCGCTACGAGGTAAGGAAGATTCAACTCTGCCGCCGCTAGTGGCCGGAGCTCCCACCCTTCGACGGCGACTTGTTGGTGGTGAAGGGAGGAGTGTGGCGGTGATGCGAGCGAGCGCCAACGTGTATTCTTCAAGCAACTCGGCGGCAATAGCTACTGTTATCATGACGCTTTGAAGAGGGTCTCTGATTATAATTGAGGTCTTGTAAAATTAAATAAAATCTCTAATACTAACCTTTTTGTAGTTTTCAAGACAAAGACAATGTGGTTTACATTTTAAGACACGGTATGGTATTTATAGAGGATAGGTTCTGTCATAAATTCTGGTAGGTTTCTTGTCATAAATTATTGTAGTCGTCAGATCTACCGACTTTCATAGACTTTAATTAATTTTGTTTCTACTTTTTTTTTCTTTATGTACTCTATTGTAACTTTCACATTATGTTCGCTAGAAATATTTCATACAAAACTATGTATACGAAATGGACGAAGAACATGTTATTTTCAAAAAGTAAATGGTAGGTTTTGATAGAAATGGCTTAACTGAAAAACTATGAAGATGTTCATAAGATCTATGTGACAAAGATGATGGGATGGGCTGAAGTTGCTAATGAATGGTGAATGGAGCAGGAATGGGCAAGATGGGGAGATTAAATCCATAAGAGTATGAATGTGTTATGTTCACTAGTGGCCACTTCTTTTGGATGATCTAATGTAAACCAAGATAATGCCTAGGGGTGGACGTTCGGATACCCGTTCGGGTTCGGGTTCGGGTATTTCGGATTTTTGGGTATTTCGGTATTGGGTTATAGAACCCGTTCGGGTATTTTTGTAGTTCGGGTCGGGTTCGGGTATTTTGAGTTCGGGTTCGGTTATTTCGGGTCGGGTTCGGATATTTAGACTTTAAAAAAAAAATCATTTTTAAAGTTTTTTGTATTTAAAAATATAATTTTTACTGAACTAAGTTTTTATTTTTAATAGATTGAATGATTAAATAGATTTGGAGATACATGTCAAAAATAAAAAGACATTGATTTGGTTATTGTTTTTAAAATTTGAATGTAATTTTTGTTAATACATGAAACAAAAAGGTTGACATGCATTTTAAGTGAGTATCAAATCATTTTGTCCATAATTATATGTTTATTGTATGATTTTAAAGTTTGTGTAACATAAATATAAATATTTTAAATAAAATAAGAGATGTAGACTAGAAATATAAGGTTAAGTATAGTTATGTTCGGTTATTTTCGGGTATCCATTCGGGTTCGGGTATTACCCGTTCGGGTTTGGATATCCAATCTCTCCTAAATCAATACCCGTTCGGGTATTTTGCTATTTCGGTTCGGATTTCGGTTCGGATTTTTCGGATCGGGTTCGGGTACGGGTTCGGGTATCGGGTAAAATGCCCACCCCTAATTATTAATGCCAATGTTAGTCAAAGTAAAACTATAAATATTTGCTAATAAGAGTCCAACGACTTGTATGATTGTAGACCCTAGGAAAATAAAAAGACATCATGCGTGGTGTACCAAATGCTCATGATGTGATTTGTTTTTAGGAAAATTACAGATGTTCTTTGTTTTATTATTTTTAATCACTATTTTTGGTAAAAGTAAAACGTATACCTACCTTTTGAATTCAAGTGTGATAAAGAGTCAAATATGAAATTCTAATCGTTGCCGTAAGTTGAGAATTTATTTGTCAAGTTTAGCTACTTGACTATATGAACCAAGCTTCCTAGTTAAACAATAATGAATATATTAGCCATTTATTAATAAAAATTAACATGTCTATTACATAAACTCAGGGAGTTAATAACTTATAATACACATGACTTGTTTTATGTGCACATAAAAAAACACATGACTTGTTTTTGATTAAATCTATTCGCTAATATTTGTTATCATTATCAATTATTTGTATTTTAATTGTGAGTTTTAGATTTATTCTAATTAAAAATAATGGGTTTCCAAGTTGTTGGGAGACCGATGGACATAATATTTGTGCTCAATTTGTTTTTATTCTGTAGAACATATTTGATATTTTATAATGGCTGTGTTGGTGGATAAATAAGAGCCATTGGCTTTGTGGAAAATTCTCTTACCCAATCCATTCGTTTCAAATCACATCCTTACAGATTCAAGTGAAAAAAAAGAGTCTCAGGTGATGAAAATAACATTCGCTTAATGTTGTTATCTAAACCAAGATCCAGACTATAATTTACAGAGCTTAACTCTATATGCTGCATCACGGGGGAAAGTTATCTATCGCATATTAACTTTTCTTTTGGTATATATATTTAAAAGATTGTATACATAAATGATTAAAAGTACAAAATATTTGTTTATAAAGAGTTTAGACTTTATGGTAGTAACAAGAATACATGGAAGGTTTGGAGGGTTGTCAATTATCAGATTCAGACACAGCTGTAACACATTAATATTAATGTTCCTAAAAGTAATCACTGTCATATTACATATTCCATGTATCTCTAACTCCCAACTGAAAATGAAGAAGAAAACACTCGTTAAGTTTACTCTAATCTCATCATTAGCCGTAGTTCAACTTTACTAATAAGCAGAGTAACAAGAAGATTATTGAGTTTTGGGATGAGAAATATAGGATTTTCTCAAAACTATGATATGTAAACCTTAAACAAAAGAATAACTCATAGGAATCACTCGCTCTGGCCCAAAATTGTAGAGGAGCTTCTGCTTAACCCTCTCATGGGCTTTCTGATCTACAGCCCATCTCATCGTCTCATCACGTCACTCGATAATAGTTTCCGTGACCTGCATGAGTCTAAATCCACTGCCTTTCGCCTAAAAGTATCTTTAATGGGGTCTTTTAAAGGAGTTTTTAAGGGGAAAAATCCACAATTTTTTAAGAACCACCTCTTAGACCATGCCCATTGAGAGTTTATAGGCAAAGTTCACACAATTATCAAAATAAAATAATAATATAATAATGACTAATTTATGAATCTGGATCTTGGAGAAGTCTCCGTAAGAGACAGGTTCATTACTGTTTTGTGGGCCCCATACCACGTGGTGATCCGCGATTGATAACTTTACTTTTTTTTTTTTAAATTAAACAAAAAAAACAAAAGTGTAAAATTGGGAACCGAACCCCGGGTTCACTAATGGGCATGCCCTTAGGCCAGCATTATCGCAGTATACTATAGAGTTTCTAAAGTCATGGGTCCCACTTTTTTTAAAAAATCGGTTGTCAAAGTGATGAAATAAGAGTCGGCTTTGGGGAGTTTCTTTTACTGTTCTGCGGGCCCCACGACACGTGGCGGCCCGCAATTGGTTCCGTTAAAAAAAAAAAAAAAAAAAAAGAAGGGAAGAAACCCAGAAGGGGTTTCACCCGATAATCATGCCCTTAAAATCCCCAAATAAGAGATCTATTTGCATGGGTTCTTGTACTATTTGCGGACTCCACTGACACATGGCGATCCACGATTGGTTCCGTTATATAACTTTTTTTTAAATAAAAAAAAATAAAAAAATAAAAACCCCTTTAAGGAGTTTTAGGGCATGATTATCGGTGAAACCCACATTGGGTTTCTAAAATTTTGTTTTTTTTTATAGAAAAAGGAATTAATTGCGGGCCGCCACGTGTCGTGGAGCTCGCAAAACAGTACTAAAAACTTCACAAAATCGTTTTTTCCTTGGTAACTTTTGACACCGGTTCTCTATAAAAAATGGGACCTATAGCGTTGGAAAACCCCCTGGAACCTGCGATAATGAAGCTCTTAAAGCTGTTTTTGGAAGAAAAATAACCTTTTATTAATACCTTTAAAATTTGAGAGGTTGAGAAGTCATAAGACAAGGCAGGCTGGAAAAGCCGCCACGTTCGAGAAATGGAGATTGACGTAGCAAAAGAGAAAAAAAAAAAGAGCACACCATGTGCGAGCCACAAGGATCTCTCGTTCCCACTAGATTCTCCTCTCTCTCTCAAAATTCCCATTTCCATCACGAAATTAATAAATATACAAAACGATCGTGACGCACCATTCGAAACACACTCACTGTTACTGTCACACACACGCACATCTACGTATACTTTCATGAATATGAATAGATTCCGTATCGATCGTTTTCTCAGTTGTTAAACGTACCCATCGACAAATAAACATACCAACCACGAATTTATAAAATTAATATAATATATAGTTTACATTTTTTTGCATCGTTACCTATTTTTTTTTTACGTAATCAATTCCCCTAATTTTATATATATTACGTGGATCATACGAAACTAAATTAAGAAATACAACAAGCGTTAGGGTTCTCGTCGCTGAAAAGCTGCGGCGGAGGAACCCTTTCGATGACGTACGAAGGCTGATAATAATACATCATCCTCTTCATCCCTTCTTCTTCCCACGCACCCATCTCCTCCTCCGTCTCTTCTCCGCCACCGTCCTCTTCCTTTTCATCTCCCTCCTCCTTATCCCCTCCTTTTTCTGCTGGTTCCTCGCCGCCTTCACCGCTCTCCTCCTTCTTTTCTTCCTCCTCAGCAGGTTTTTCAGGTTCCGGGTCGGGTTGGGGTACGATTCGGGCCTGCTTTTTGGTACGACGGTAGACGTAGTCCACAAGTTTCTCTTCGTCCATGGTCCCGGTCACTATTACTTTTCCAGTGGTGTGCTCCGTCTCAGTTGTTTGGACCCCTAAAAAAACAATATTATTAGTCAGTCTAAGTTACACCAATATTACCAAAGTATACAAAAGGAACCGTGCAATCACTATTACTATTACTATTACAGAAAATTAACATTAAAAGGCTGTAAAATGTAAAAAAAAAAATATTGATCAATATAACCTAGCTAAATGTTTTTTTCGATATACCCAACCTCTAGAATTTTAATATTTTTTTTACATCAAAGACTATTTTGTTTTGATTAGATCCAGTACACGTATGTATATGCATGTACCTCTCATTTGGAGAATCTTCTTCTTTAGCTGGTCAGCACAAGCTTGACAGTGCATGTTGACGTTGAGCTCAACGGTGGTGAGGCCGGACACTTGAGAGGTTATGACCGGTGGCAGCGGTTCTCCCTCGGCGCCCGGAAGCGGCGAGAGGACTTTAGCCATTCTTTTAGTCTTCTTCTTGATTTTGTTGCACACTGCTTGTGGATCCAACACTCCTTTTATCGTCACTTGGTTCTCATTCATGTCCATCACCACTTCTTCCACACCTATATATGCAGTTTTCATATAAATAAAGTAATTATTATTATAACCTATGAATTGATACAATAATATTTAGGTACTTTAAAGAATAAAGATGTCTAGATTCAAATATTTGTTTTGTGTTGAACAATTATTCTTTAGCTTAATGTAATTCTCCCTCTATTAATATTTTTGTACCTCTAATTTTTAGTATAGATCTTTGGATCTTCTTAGCACACCCTACACAATGCAAGTCGACGTAGAGTATGAATGGCGGAGGCGATGGTGGCGGCTGCGGCTCCTCCTCCACCGTTGGTTTCTCCTCCTCACCCGCCGCTTGCTTCTCCTCCGCCACATCTTTCTTGTCCTCCGCGGAGGCGGGCTCAGGAACGGCCTCTGGAGCAGAGACTGCCTCATTTACCTCCTAATAATGAAAACATCAAGGCCAGTTAATAATAGAAGAAAAAAAATTAATAAAAAATGTATTTAGTCGTAAATTGAAATATTGTTGGAACTTTGAATCTTACTGGTTTAACTTCTTCTCCCATTTTTTACAATCACTAGTAACTGGAAGATGGAACTTGAAATGAAGAAGAGAGGGATGTTATGAAGGATGAGTAGGGCGAGAGGGAGTATTTATATGAAAGACTAAAATATAAAAAGATTGAGGAAACCGAATTATTGATGAATAATGAAAGTTATAGTATAAGGTAGGAATTAACAGAACATAAAGCATAAGAGGTTGATTCCATAGCACATGGCAGAGAACTAATCATCAAACATATATAGACACACCCCTTCACCCTTGTACCTCATATATAGATTTATTCTCACCTTCAATTATGTTTTATAACTTTTTCACAAACAACTTTTTCGATTTTTTTTACCATTTTTTGTTGACTTAAACTTTGGTTTGTTTTACCATTCTTACGAGGGATGGGAACAAGATGGCCTGATGTTGGATGTTTTATAGACATAGAAAGTGGGTGTTCTTGATCATTTACCAGTGATATCTTGCTTTGTAAATGTCATCGCACAAGTATCTAGTCTTTTAGTTGCATGTACACTACACTTTTTGGCATATAAATCTAGTTTTTTTTATCCTCAACATTCGGATTTAGTTTTTAAGTTTTATATAACGAACATCATCTTCATGGATGCACATGCAAACGACCTACTAACACAACGAAAGGTTCTTTGTGAATTCCTTCTGATATATTTTTTTTTCGTTGGAGAAAGGTATATACTTGATAACGAGAAAAATAATATATAATTAAAATAACCCTGGGACAACAATTTTTGGCATCGAAAGGACAATACTTAGCATCATACTCACCGACTTTATTGATCACATAATATATTATTCCTTCATTTGTTTATATATAGGGAATTTCTTTCGGAATTCCTACTTTAAAGTCGAGCAGCTCCATTGCTCAGGTTTTCTATGGGTATTTAGTGATTCAAGAAAATAAAATTAATCAAAAACAGAATAGAAAAGGGTTCTCTAATCTAAGAACTTTTTTTGATATGTTTGATCTAGTCAATTCTAAGAAAAATACATAGAACTCATTACATAATTCTAGTTTGGAGTGATAATTTATTTCTTAGTTAGAATAGAACTCATGACCAATGTGAATAGCTCCAAGAAATCACAACTAAACTACCATCACTTAGTTTTAAAAACTTTTCAGATACCTTTAAGAATTTTTAATCACATGTCACCCAACTGCTGAATCAATTATATTGTATAATTATAATATTACTATTTATGTTTTTAGAAGTTCCACCAAGCGATAAAGCTGCTAAGAGCATGTTTATCCGGGTTTTTTAGCGGGTTTTTTAAGCGTGAACAGTGTAAGGATCGGTTATAAAAGTTATGAATTAAGGATCGATCTTTAAGAGTTTTTTACACTGTGCACGTACGTGGCGGCCCGCGATTGGTTCTTTTTTATTTTTTTTGTTTTTGTTTTTTTTTTAAATCCCAAAGAAACCCGGGTGAATTTTTTAGGGATAATCATGGTCTAAACTATAAGTTTAATCAAATGTTAGTTCGAGAAACAGATTTTTAGATGACGTGTCATCATCTTTACGACTCTACAAACTCTACTTTTAACTAATTTTTTATTTATTAAGAGAATATTAGTTAGAGTTGAAAAGCTTAACGAAAGTATTATGTTTCTATCTTTGTTAAATTGGTGACAACAAACCTTAGATACTGATTCATATTCCTAAATTCAAAAGAAGTTTCATGAAAAAATTCAACTTAAACTTTTTATTTTTGTAATGGTGCTACTACGTAATTAAGGATAATATAAAATGTTAAATCTAATCATATACTCCTCTCTCTTTTTTTGCTTGATTATTACTTTTTGCATATATTGCTTAAGTCAAAGACACTAAGAACATTTACAATGTAAATTTTCATTTTGTTTTTCAAAATGGAATAACTCTATAATTAAGTAGGATTTTTCTTTAATTCCAATCCATTTTATAGTAAGAAAATGAAATAATGAAAAAAAAGTTACTCTGTCTATATAGTTAATACATTTAACATTATAATATAAAAATAAAGTGAAAATTGTAATATTTTTTATTTAAATAAATTCTATATTAGAATAAAATATACAGTAAGACTAAAGATGCTCTATGCATGTTTATTGGAAGTCTCTTAGCAGAGGTTCTTAACTTTTCTAAGAGCCGTTTCTTAACTTTTAACTAAGAAAACCTAAGAGACGTCTCTTAAATAAGAGACTTAAGAGCCGTCTCTTAACCAAAATTTTTTTTTTGAAAAAAATAAAAATAAAAAAAGAGTCAATTTAAGTTAAGAATCTTACCTTAAAAGACCAGGGATAAACATGACCTTATGGTCGTGTGTGGCTCTTACATTGGGCTTGGGAACAATAATTGAATCCGAATTACAGTGGTAGGGTTATCTGTCAACTGCTAAATCAAAGTTTGCGATATCAATCACTCATTCTGCATTTTTAATGTCGGCACAATGAGAAATTCTATTTATAACATTATACGGAAATCTAGAAGCAGTGGATAGAGAAGACAAATCAAAGTGTAGTTTCATTCATTGTATGAAACTATGAAAAGTTAATCTTGGTTCGTTAAAGCAGATTAATTGATTTGATTTATTTCCTTTTAGAAGAAGCATCAAAATCCTTTACCTATAAGTTCGGTTAGTTGTCCTCTTAAAAACTAAAAAGTTCGGTTAGTTGTATATTGAGACTATTAACAATCTAATCAGTAGAAAATTCATTAAACATTGTCTTATATATTATATAATTAAAAATTACAAACCAAGCAGATTTTGGGATGGGTGCAGCGTGGGGTGCACCACAAATTTTGAAAAAGAAATATAAAATATTATTTGTGGATTAAAAAAATTGTAAGAACTTTTGGCATGGTGGAAAGTATCAAGGTAGAAACCACGTGGGATGATTTTGATTAATTTTGGACAAATGAAAGATGATCTATATAATTGTTTGGCAGTTAAGACAGCCTTTGAGACTAATAGCGGATTGTTACTTGTTATTTTTTTCTTGAAACTTATGCGACTACTGTTATTTCACGTATTATTACTTTTGATGGAGCATTACGTGTATATATTAGTTATTTAAAATTTCTAAGACAAATAATTTATTCAGAATCAGTATCACATTCACATGTGCGCTATTTGATATATTGCAGCCTTAAAATATAGAAGCGTATGGTATAACATAATATAAGCTACACTTGGATGAGCATAATTAGAAACTAAAGTTATCCCATTTTGCTTGTAACCACTAAGATAATGTGAATGCTATAAGGAAATGGTAGATGTAAGTGTGAAGAGAATTCACTCATATTCTTGATACATGTAGTTGAGCGGTTTGTAATCCATGTTTGGTACTAAAAGTAACTTCTAATTAGCTAGGGATACTTATATTGATTAAAATAAATTAGGGTTAATTGTATTTTAAAAATCAGAGAACTGATCCAAAGTACAATATTATACTAAATTAGCTTGACTCGAAATCAGGTCATGGATCTAGCCTTATGTTTAAATTTATTAAAGATATACAATATATCATAGTGTTGGATATTCTTAATGGGTAGATGGTTATTAGAATTTACTTATACAACATTCTTAATCATTTAATTTAGCTTATATTTACTTATATGCTTGTATTTAATTTTCTATACTAATCATCTATCTTTGTACATATTCTGATTTTATTTAATTGTATACATAAATTCACAGTTTAAACATATGATTATGTATATTTTCTTAATTAGTATGAAATCATGTTCGAATGTATCAATCAAATGGTGTATAGTCGTATTCACGATACGAAAAGCCTTGATGGGAGATTATGATTGTGAGGTCATCCATTTTTTTCAACTTTATAGTTTATAAATACATGTAGAAAGGTAAACAGTCCGGATGCATGTTTGCATGTGCCCAAACACCTGGAGCTGACTCAGCGTTTATATTATGCTGCATGCATACGTTTTTGTGGGTATCTATGTATGCATCTTTTATCCAAATATATTCTATATAACACGTCGATCTGACTTAACAAAAAAACTTATCTCTATAGTTTTTGGTGGGTTTGGCAAGTATTTCCATAAATGCATAGAATTACCAAAGTTTTGAACAAAATTACTTTACAGAAGTAGAATATACATTATTAATATCTGTACTTTTGTTGTATGTGTTTTGGAAAATGCTAGTGGTCATTATCAACAAATAATCAGTATTTTCAAATAAACTCTATAGTTTGGTTAAGATATTTGAAAATATGAATTAAGTAGTAATTTAAAAAGTTGATATGAAGTTTGGTTTATCTATTATTTATTTCAATTGTTATTAGTTAGAATTTTCTTATTATTGTATTAAGTTACTAGTAACTTAGAAAACTAAATATATGAAAATAATTAAAAATTTGGATATTAAAATCAAACACAGCAAAAAAGTAGCATGGATGGAGCAGAGATTCAAAGCCCAAAACTCCTATAATCTCAAAATAATTTCAAAGATCAATTACTAAATATATCAAAACCATATATATCTCTATTTTATCTTGTGTCCACTTGAAAATAACATTAACCTATACTTATTATTTTTTCTGCAAAACTTTTGTCTAGAATTTTGGTAAGTGGTTGAGATTATGACTACACTAGCTAAATTTCCCTTTATAACTCTGAACTTGGACATAACTTTCTTGTATACATGTAAGTGATGCTTAATTTAAATCCAAATAATTGAATCGATCGTTTTGATAGTTTGATTTTCAGATTATATATGCCTTTGACGACATTATTTTTCTCTCAGTAATTGTTTAGGACTTTTAGTCGATATGTACTTGCAGAAAAAACTCATTGATGAATCGTTTGTTTAATTATCCCTAGTTAGTCAGAAACGTATACACTCTCTGGTGTTTTCTTGGTTTGGTTAGTACTTAATGATTTTTGAATTGTTGATAAACGATATAAAATATGATTTACTGAAACATTTTTGCTGGTCGTTCTGGAAATAACATGATTTTCCTTTTATACCAACCGGCAATATGCGACTTTAATCTGATTCAAAAGTATATCCATAAAGTAAAAAAAATGGAAGCCATATTGTAAGCTTGTACTTAACTATATGCGGTAACTACTTTATTTTTATGCTAGATTAAACAGTCTTGGGTTTTAACTTATGTTTTGAGATGTGCCATGTTAATGTTTTCTAGCATCGAGTAATTGATATCCACTATTGTATTATTACACTTTAGAAGTTGTGCGTCGCCTTTTTAGTCATTTATAATCGGAATATTAAATGAATTATATAACATGATACGTGAATTCTAAAAAGTTGGGATCAAGTTAGTTGGCGTTCGGTGCATGGCATGTGGTGACATGAGTCCAACTGCAATTGCGTTAAGATTCGAATGCAAATATATATATATATTATCAAATTATAGATATATTATTTAAGTACATTGGAAAGAATTTATATTTGGGAAAATTACAGTTTTATCACAAGTTTGATACCACTTTATAAATTTACATTTAATGAATGATAATTTTTAAAAATACTTTTAAATTATGATAAAATTAGACTATATTGTTTTTTTTTAAATATTTATAAGACATTAAAAAATTTAACCTCACTCCTTTAACACTAAACCCAAAATAATAATCAATAAAGTGTAAACCTAAATGTTAAAATATTTTCGATTGAAGGTATTTCTGCAAAATGTTATTTAATTTGTACTATTCTTAGCAATTTTTTTTTAATACTATATTTTTTGTCCAAAAAAAGAATTCAACATCTTATTTTAAAACTTTTTTTTGAACAATCTTATTTTAAACCCAAAACAAACCCGATAGTGGAATATAACTCCGTGACCGTGATGATGATTTGCCAGACGAGTGTTGTAGTCAAAATAGGGATCCAATTGTTGAGTCAGTAGGGATCGAAGTGTTAGGCATCTCCAATCTATAACATTATTTTAATGTTAAAATTATATCATTTTAATGCAATTTAACATTAAAAAAAACATTTCTAATTCAATTCCATAATACTCCATCCATTTCATTTTACTTGTTGGTTTAAGTTTTTGCACACATATTAAAAAAACATTTAATTTTACATATTCTTAAAATAAAAACATTATTACATGTATACCTAATCACATTTCAACTAATAAAAAAATATAATGTTATATAAAATTATTAAATTTTCGACACTTATTTTAAAATGAAAATTTTAATCTATAATGACAAATAATTTGAAACGGAGATAGTAATATTTTAATATAATTTTCACACAAAATTTCTCCAATCCAACATTAAAAGTTACTCTATTTAATGCAACATTAAAGGCTTTGTATAAAACTCACATTAAAATAGTATTTTAGAATTGGATTGGAAATAATTTTATAGTCAACCTTGATCATTCTAGATAATAAAAATGTATAATTTCATACTATTACAGTAACACCATATTTGAACTTCTAGGCCATTAATCTACATCATAGTGTTTCACGTTTTAGTATTTTATTCTCGTCAATTATTTTCCTAATCTAAATAGGCTATAGACAAAGCCCATCACCTTTCAAACATGTATTCTCGATTTGGTTTAGGTCGGCCTTGTTTGATTCCACAATTATCCTAGTAGACAGATTGCTAGGGGGCACCATTGCCAAGGCCATAACCCCCAGCCGATCTTGTTCTTTTCTGTTTTGGTCACTCTTAGTTTATAAAAAAAATTGCACACGATTCAGACTGGGATCCGTAATTAGTATATTGCAAGTATTTTTTTTTTAAAATATTACTAGTCTATTAATAATAGCAATCTCAATTAATTCCAAAGGTTGTGAATCCTAACTAAAAATATTGTGTCTTTCTAGAATAATTTTTTTTCGAAATGATGTGTCCATTCAAAATATTGTGAAAAGATGTGTCTATTCAAAATAATTTATAAAAATACTATTTTAAATAATTATTTACAGTTTGAAAAGATGTAATTATTTATATATTTGTTTTTGAAAAGATGTGTCCATTGAAAAAAATATTGTAAAGGTGTCATTTTAAAATAACTACATATTAATTGAAAAGTTGTGTCCATTCATTTAGGTTTTTGAAAATCTATAAATAGCCTATGTCCATGTGTTTCTAAAAGTAAAATTTTTACTAATCTAATAAAATGGTGAAGAGAAAAAGTTCTATTCAGTTATCCGGTTACAAATTTTTAGAAGATATTCAAATGAAACGTTGTCAACAAAAGATAATAGGAAAGTTATTTGTGTCTGGATAGCCAAAAATCATAAACGAAATAATGAAGTTATTAGTTTTAATTTTCTTTTAGTCTTAATTTTCTTTTACTACATGAGAAGGTTTGTTTTCTTATAGTCACATCTTAATTATGCCGAAATAATGAAGTCAATCGTGTTTTCTTAACCTATCACCATTCATCTACATTACATGCTACATTGTTGTAACGTATGAATAACATCACTCACATTTTAGTGTTATTTCAAATTGTTAAATAGTGTACATGTCCCTTTTTTCGTGATGATGTATCCTGCCCCACAAGTCTTCATGTTACATTTACTTATTTACTTGTTGCAGAAAGAAACAATTGTTGGATCTATTAATAGTAAATATGTTCAACAATTTGAAGAAGAATTGTGGAGGGAAATATTTTATTAATTACCGATTTTGAAGTTTGGAAAACAACTGAAAAGTATAAAATTTCGAATCATCGTTTTCAGTTACGTATAAATGATCAATCAAAAAGTGAGATTATTATTGATTTGCAAGTTTCAATTGAATTTGAAAATTTTCAATTTCTTAATTATGACCTGTTTCGGTTATTAGCCAAGAAAAATAAACATTTTAACGGTTGGTTTTAAATGCATAAAATAATAAAAACATATTATATGTTGGTTGAAATCTTATTTGATGACATACGGCTAACAGTTTTATTGTATTAGAGATGTCGTTGGTGTTATAGAAGAAGAAGGACACTTGAATTTAGAAAACATTGATCCAAAATAGTCATAGACATAATCATTGAATGGTGAGAGAAGTGTTTTTTTACAAGAAGATGTGACTATTCATCTATATATAATAGCAAACCTAATTTCATTGCCAGATAAATCACTTTTTATAGGAAAATAAAATACAAATCCAACTGTAGAGTTTATCTCGAAAAAATAATCCAGCGGATCCAAGTTTATAAGAAGATGAAACTATGACCTCATTGATTTGTTATACCAATCGACGTCTTCATCCGACAAATTTACAATGATACAAAGGCACCTCTTTAACAAATCATCTTCCATTAAGAGTCACAATTTTTTAGTGTTTTATATTGAAGGTGACTTAGACACTTCATATTCCCGTAAGAGTCACATCTTTTCAATTTTATATATTGAAGGTGTCCTTAAACAATTCATCTTCGTAAGAGTCGCATCTTTTCAGTGTTATATATTTTGAAGGAAGTGAATAGGTTGTTAGATTTATCTTAGGTTTCTCCCATTATTTCCTTTGTCTCTTATATTTGTCTTTCTGGATTTTTAATTTCACTGTTGTTGCAGTCCTTTGCCAACAATCTTCTTTTCTCTATTCTCTCTCTTTTCAGATTATTTTCTCTCGCATTCTGGCCATGTTAAGTTTCTGTATTTTCTGATCTATTTCTCTACAAATACTGTCTAGGATGAGTTTCTAGTGAGTTTACTGTCTCTCATGTATTGCTGAGTTTACTGTCTCTCTCGAGTTTCCCTATCTATTTCTTTACCATTATTCAATTTATTTTCCCTATTGTTTTTATAATTCTTCTCATTCAGAACATCTATAGAAACCACAACTCAATACTAATCATTCATTCGCTCTATCATAATAGCGAGAAGGTGGTAAGGGCATAATTAACCCTATTGGGTTTCTTAGTTTTTTTTTTGAAATGAATTAATCGCGAGTCACCACGTGTCAGTGGAGTCCGTGAACAGTGTAAGAAACCCATAAAAACCGATTCTTTAGTTTATAGTTTTTGTAACCGACTCTTACACTGTTCATGGATCCCACGCCTTAAAAACCCCCTTAAAACTCCTTTTAATCATGGTCTAAAACTTCCTATTATTGATTTTTAAGAGATTATCAAAATATTGAAAATTGTATCTTTTCATTTTAGATGCTATATACATTTTTAAAAGGTTGTCAAAATATTTAGGATGTGTCTTATCATTTTCATATAACAATAGTGCTTTTTTCATCTATTGTGTCTTTTCTTTTAAAGGTTGCGTTGTTTTTTTAAGAGGTTATAAAAATATGAAAAAGTTGTATCTTTTCATTCTTCGAGATTGCAATTATTTAGGATCAAAAGACAAATCTCTAAAATTTTATTTTATATTTGAAAAACACATTTTTTTTACAAACAGTTTTTTTTTTTCAATCAATATAATTTGAAAAGTTGTGTCTTTTCATCTTAGAGATTGCATTTATATTTAAGAGATTATCAGAGCATTTAATGATGTGTCTTTTTCATAATAATAGTGTATTTTCATCAAATTGCATAGATATATAAGCAATTATCATTTTGTCTAAGGGTATATCTTTCTTTTCTAAAAATTGAATAAAGTCTTAAGAGGTTATTAAAAATGTATAAAGATATGTCTATTCATTCTAAAAAGTTGCATATGTTTTTAATGATCTGTCTTTTCTTTAATTTTTGTATCTATTTTATATAATTTTAAAATAGTCTTCAAATCATTTTAATATATTCATATAATTTGGTTTATTGGATAATCTACTTATTTTCTGATATTATATATTTAATAAATTAAATATATGATTTTCAATTATATTTTATGATTTATAACATCATGTTCTGGTGTGGGTGTTTTCATTTGGTTTGACTCCATTTATTGTGTTTTGGATAATATTTTTGTGCCTATTTAGGCAATACTTATTTATTAATAGATGAATTTGATATAATTGTATCAGTAATAGGAAGTCAAATACATGCTTAAGGATGTAACTTTTTATTCTAACATTGTGTCTTTTCATCTTAAGAGTTGTATTAATTTAAAATGAATTGTCAAAATGTTTATATATTTGTTCATTTTAACAATGTGTCATTTCATCTTAAAAATTTCACTAACTAAAAAATGTCAAAGTGTCTAACCTTTTAAGCATTTCATGGATTTTTAAAAAGTTATCAAACATATATACATAAGTATGTTGTTTTCATCATAAGAATTGGAAAGCTAAAATATTTTTTTTGGTGAAAAGCTAAAACATTTTTCTTTATGCATGAGTTTAATTACTTTAAATGGGAATGTATTGTTAGAAATTTAAGTGAATCTTTGAAACCGTTTAAGTGACCATTGCAGTTATTTGATGGACAATTACAATTGATTAAATGAAATATTCCAACTGTTAGTGATTGCAAATTTTAATAATGAACCACTGTAATCTTCGACGATGAAGCAGTGTTTGGTTTCAACCATTCAACTCTTAATTATTTATATAAGTAATTGTGAACATTAACAAATCACAACTAAAAAAACCATAATAATCATAAATATACTTGTGCACAAAAAAACATAGATATACTAGAAAAGAAAGAGGTTCATATTAAAAGATCATAAAAATATTTTAAAACACATACAAACACATAGAACTCTATTTATTATTATTGTATCTTATCCTATGCTTGAAAAAAAATTGATTGAAAAACTGTTAACTTTTTGAATATTTTGTATTTTAATACTACATCGACTTAAAAATAATATTTAAAGATTTAATAAATGACATCAATGATTTGTAAAAAAGATAAAACCATAATTTATAAACTAATATTATATTATTTATTTATTACTTTAGTTTAATGTAATAATTATCAGATTTTGCCAACATAAAAGTAGTAATCCTCAAAATCAATTGTAAAAAGGTTTTATATAAAGTTTTTAGTTATAAAATATATTTAATTTAATTTAATAAAATGAGTTCCCGTGCGATATCGCACGGGTTTATTACCTAGTATCAAATAAAAGAAAAGGAAAAAAATCATGATACAGAAACGTGAATCTAAAGTTTAGGCCAAAACGCAGTTCCGCAAATCGTATATTTCCACCAACACAAATAGAATTCGAAACTGACCACTACGGAACCTCATGACATATCATGTGGTCAGTTCATAAAATTCTAAGAGCTTACAATCTATAGACGTGTTTCTGTGTAATACTAAACCCATTCATTATTGTTTTTGAGGTTAAATTTTGAGTGAGGTTAAATTTTGAGTGAGGTAAAAAAATTTGTAGTAAGAAGCAAATGAGAAGTTGGTGAGCAAAATATGTTCTAACAGTTTTTTTTTTCTGAATAACAAAAAGTTTGGGATCGAAAATTCCCCATATCCAAAACCACGTCATGTAGTATTAACTACAGGTTCCCTCTTCCATATACAACATAACAACTGTAAATTATGATCCATACAAGTTAACTACCACTCTTCTAAACCGGCCTTGGTTAAGCTTAAACCAACATTAACAAGCAGTAACATCAACAACAACAGATACAGAATCAGGCCAACCCGCCCTCTCAACCCAGAAAGAAAAAAAAACACCTTCCTTCTTTTATTGAATTGACCAACAAGCATAAGCTTCAGCTGAACACTCCGGTTAAACCGCAAACCGACATAGCAAACACAACCACAACCACCCCCACTTTGAGAAGCCCTCTGTGAGAACCTCCCATAGCTGCAATCTTCTTGAATATGCTGCTCTTTGATCTCATGAAACTTCCACATCCTTTCGTTATAGTTTCCCCTTCTGTATCCTTGACCTGCACGCATTTAATCGCGTCAAAAAAACAAATGTAAAACATGTCTCAACATATGAAGATAAAACCTCTTCTCACCTCTTCCTTGATACATTGGAACTGAGGACTGTCACCTTCAGACTTGTTACTGTTATGGTTAACCTGAAGACGCAACCTTCTTGATGCATTGCCCTGCAGTGCAAACTGCTCAGCACCACCAGGGGCTTGTGCTCGCCGTGCCCTAATCTTGATTCCTGTTTCAGACACGTCATTGTTGCTAGTGTTGACAAGATTCCGCGGCTCATATGTAATCTGTTCTGGTGTTGACTGCACTACATGTTCCTGCTCTGGAAACTCACAAGGAAACTCAAGAACCGAATCCAAGAGCTCAAGTATAGACTGGTCGGTCTCGTTTGAACCGTACTGAGGCTGAACATGAGCCTCATTCTGGTTACTAAACAGTTCGGTTGAGCCAGGAGGAAAACCATTGAAAGAGGACTCAAGTTCAGGTTGCAACGGAGGGAAGATATTGCAATCCAAGGTCTCCAGCTCCAAATATGAGGTCCAATCGATATTGTCAAGCTGCTTATCAAAACAAAAACTAAACAAGTTTACAAAGCAGTTGTATACAACAAATCTGGATGTTTTGTTCATCCTTACCTCGGAGGTTGTAACCTCAGGGGCAGAGATTTCACTAAGGGAAGATTCTGCCACGTCAGAAGGCTTTGTTTCCCCGGGGTCAAGGAAAGACAGAGAAAACTCAGACAGTTCAGTTGGTGATGAGACAGCTGGTTCCACTTCACATGACTTATGGACAACCTCTTGCTTCTTAAACAACTTGCATATGACATATGGGTTCTGCAACCAAACAAATACAAACCCTAATCAGACAAAGACCAAACACACAAGTAATGTCATGGCTCCAAAACTAGTTTTATTACCTGGCCAGGTTTGGTTCCATCAAGATCCTTCTCGGTTGAGCGATACTCGTGGATAATCCAACATGTTCGTTTCCCATTAGGAGCACGACCTTTGTAGAAAACAAGAGTCCTCTTAACGCCTATAATCTTCTTGCTGTTGCCTGCTTTAACCATACGGTCTTTCCCAGTCGCCTTCCAGTACCCAGCAACGGTGGCCCGATTCATCCTACTCCCACTCGGATACTTCCGGTCAAGTGGACAGAAGAAGAGCCACTCTGAGTCTGTTGTCTTCACCACAGATAAATCTGCAACACACAACATAACTCATCACTTATCTAAAACATACTCAAAGTCTAAATCACTCCACAGGGGATGAAACTTGATCAAGGCCAGTCCTGACATTTTGGGACTATAAAATTTTCAATAAATAATTTTCTTTTCCGTGTATACGCACATTACCACAATCGAATAGTTTATAGATGTAGAATTTTAGGATCGAATCCACAGAAACCAATAGTTACGATTTATTTCTATGGGATTAATATTAAGCTAAAAAATTAAAGGGTTTTAAAGTACGAAACTGCAGAGAGCAAGTAGCAGGTTGCTTTAAATTTCAGATTAACCAGAAGCTAATATAGGGTGATGTAACGGGCATTAATCAAGTATAAACCACACAATTATTCAAATTTAATTCAAAAACACGCCTAGAACTCATATCACAGTATTAGAGCAGCACCACTCATTTTAGAACCTAAATGTAATTTTCTTTCCAAACATAGATGTGAATCAGAAAGCTCAAAGTAACAACAAATCGATCTGAGAATCTACAGGAGAGATGAAAATGATACCAGGCAAATCCCATGGCTCCCATTTGCAGATGTCGACGACACGGATCACTCTGACGTCGTTATCACGGCCGTTGATCTTTTGACGGAGATAGTAACGGACTAGCTCCTCGTCCGTTGGACTAAACCTGAATCCCACCGGTAGTGAGTCAAGCGATAAGACCTCCATAGTATTCTTTTTTGAGAAAACAAAGTGAATCAGAGAGATGCGATTCGAAAAGGTATCAGGAAGAGAAGAGAACAAACAGATTCAAGAATTTGAGAATAAAAAAAAAGACTCGATAAGATTTGGTAAAGTCAAGAAGAAGATGAAGATGTGACACGATTTGGTTCAGACAAGAGAGATAAACGAAAGAGATTGAAAAAGGCAGCGCGTGGATATTTGTTTGTATTTATACACGCGCCACTTTTCCGAGAAACAACAGAAGAAGAACTCCCACGTTCGTTACGCGTAAAGGAAAAAAAAATGAATTATTATCACGGGGTAAAGTTGTTGAGTGAGTGTATCGGGAAGAGAAGTGTCATCTAGCGAATCATATATTGACACGTAGGATAAGTTAAAGAAGCTTCGTTTGACTTTGGTTTAAGTTCCACGGCCCGATAGTAGTACATAATTGCATATATATAAATGGGCTAGAAAGCCCATCTTACTCGAGTTATGTTTTGTAAGGCCGACAAAATATGCCCTAAATTTTCTTTAATACAATATAAAATATTATCGTTCACAAAATCTCTCTTATTAAATAATAAAAAATCCATAAAAATATCTTAACTAAATACACTAAATTTTTTTAATGTATAAACTTTTTCGTTTCCCAATTTAATACTTTAACTAATTAATTTGTTCATTTTAATATTCAAACTTTAAAAATATTCTCATTTTAATACTTAAATTTTATTTACTTTAACTAAAAACTATAAATAATTTTAAAAAATTAAAAAATTTCCAAAATCTAAAAAAAAGTATTTAATTTTTTTTTAATATTTAGAAATAAATTAAATAAATTAGGGATACAATTTTAAAATTTATTTTTTAAGGAAACAAAAATAAATTTGTTATCTATTTCAGAAAAAAACTAAATACAGTATTTAAAATATAAATTTTTGTTACAATTTAATATTATACATAGTTTACTTACTTTTATTTCTCAAATAAAATTAAAATTTTTTGAGATATTTTTATAAATTTTAGAATTTTTTAATTTTGTTTAAAACTACTTATCGTTTTAATAAAATAAACTAAGTTTAGATATTGAAACGGGTATATTTTAAAATATTTGTATATTAAATGAGAAAATAATTAGTTAGACTATTAAATTGAGTAGCAAAAAATAGAATATTAAAAAGAAAAAATTTAGTTGGAAATAAAAAAAATTAATAGACTTAACCTCTATTAACGTGTGATATTTCATTAAATATATTCAAAATAATTCTTTTAAGTCGTCATCCATAATATTCGCGTAACAATTTTCGGAAGATATATTAATTTGATTTTCGGAAGATTCGCCTAACATTTTAATAAGCCACCCACGATTACATTTCAAGGAATAAACGTCGGGGGGGGGGGCTGGTCCAAATCTAGTATATCCTTACAATGTCAATAGTAAACATATAATATTGTAATCGAGCGATTTCAAGTTTCGAAAACAATTGTAGCCTTGAGTCTTGCGTACTTTTCGTTGTTGAGAAGTTTGAACTCAACAAAAATATTCTGTAGAGAGTAGTGTTTGAAATAAAGCCAAAACATAAATTGCCTGCGTCAGCCATGGTGTGAGAGAGAGAACAATGCAGAAGGCGAGAAAGAAGTTAAAACTACAGAAAACACACATCGATTGGTTGAAAATGCTAAAGAACAAAGACTGAGGCAACAACTTTTGCAACAACAGAACAATATTCTTCTATAGTTGTAAAAAAACCCACTAAGTGAGAGACATTGAACAAACGGGAATTGGCTAGTAACACTTGAAGGATAAACCAATAAGGTGAATTCGCAGTTTAATTCCCGTTGGTCACTCGGAATGTCTTAAATAATAAGAATACAAGAATACGTGGTTGTTGTGGGTTTCATAAGATTAGTCGGTTGATTTCGGTCGCCGGATCCCCACGTTTATCAGAAAAAGAAATGAGAGACATTGACCGTGGATGTGGAATGCAATACCTGAAAAGGTCAATAAGACAGTAGCTGTTCCATCAGAGAATGTTGACGTGTGTAGAGCCGATGCACCGTCCAATACTGAGGTGGATGGCCGAGAAAACGTAGTAACGACTGAACTGAACTAGTAATGAAACAAGATGGTACTAAAAAGGAGAGCGAACCTCTTGACTCTTGTGGCTGTTTGATTTAAAAATGTAGGTAATTATTTGCTTGGTGTTGTATGGGATGTAATCCTTTTTAGGCGTCAAAGTTGATTTGTGTACTTATATTTCATTTCTTGATACTTACCTGTGGAATTCAGTCAGCTCTAGGGTAGGTGACCGTGCAAGTGCATGATCCCACATTTTTAGTCAAGTTTTTTAAATTACTTTAGGGTCTTAAATTTTAAGTTTCTTACAAATTAAATCCAGCATTTGAATTTACTCACTGTTTTATAACCAAAAAATATATGGCACATGGCCCATATAATTATTGAGCCGGATGGAACATCAGCAAAACTACATCTTAGACAGTTTTATCTAATCCAAAACTAGGACATCATCAAAATTATTAGACCCTGAGATTTAAGTAGTCAAAGCAATTTATTAAATATCTAACTAAGTGTTTTTTTTACAAATTTGAGGATTTAAAAACAAATTTTGAAATTTATTTTTATGTAATTTTTTTCAAAAGTTTTGAAGACTTAAGGCTAATATTTCATCTGCCTTGGCCCAATACCAGGTCTGCATAGTTGGATAACCAAGTAGTTTATGAGAGTATCTTTAGTCAAGAGGTCTTAAAATTAGCATTAATATATTATTTTCAAAACTAGTTTAGTTGTACAACTAAAATTTTAAGTTTTAAATAGAAGTATGTCATCGAAAAGTGACATGTGTTTTGATGGTCTCTCAAAATGTTGAAATGGTCTCTTAAATAGAAACACTTCTCATCTTTATTTTTCCATTTCTTCAACTTTTCATTATTTATTGATATTTGTAGGAATTTTTTTTCATGAGAGCTCTCCACTAATACTGATCTAATATAAAATGAAGTATGAGAACGATCCGGGCCGACCTGAGTTTTGTATTTTATTCCTTTTAACACTTTATGTGGAATTAGGAGAAAAATCTAACTTTGAAATTATCTTTTTCTTTTTTTTGTCAACAACTTTGAAATATCTTTTTGTAACTGTACTTTGAAATATCTTTCAACAATGTTCGACAAATTTGGGTCCAAATTTTCAGCATCTTGCGCTTAATTTGTTATGACTTGTTAGTCAGATGCTGAACAAATTTTAGGATTTGATTTGTTCAGCACAGACTGCTTACGCACACAGCATTGATATAAATGTTTGTATATACTTATATTATAAAAACCAGTTGGTACGTTTTCAAAATGGCTCTAAAATTAGAAGCGTTTACTGCGAAGGTTGTGAGAGAAAGAAACATTTTACTTTGAACAAATAAAAGAAACATTTTACAAACTTATTTTTAGTCTCCAAAACAAAAAATTTACTAAAATAATATCAACTGAAATTTTATCGTAGTAAATGCCTCCATTCGAAGCTCAAATAAACGAATATATCTTTAAACAAAATATAATGAGAAGAAATATTTAACCCGCCGGATTCCTAAGGATTTTGATTTTGATTACTATAAAATAATTTGTGGTGTTACTGATAAAATATAATACAGACTATACAATAACTTGTCAAGTGTGTCTGCTTTAATTAAAAAAAAATGCATTAATTTTTAACTTCGTATCTCTAGACTCTAGCATATACTATTAGTTTGACTTCTTCCTTAGCTTTGTCTTATTTATGAAAAGCTTCGAATGAGATCTCGAACAATTAATGTGGTTGCCAAGAAAAAACAAATAAAATGTGACGTCATAGTCCTAATGTTCAGTATAGATGACTTTTCTATAATACACACATTAACTATACCAGTTTCAGGAATATGCTTCCGGAAAAAAAAAGTGAAAAGAAAAACCATACGCAACAATTGACCATATTGACAATTTTACAGTTAATTATATATTTATATTAGAAAAGCTTGAAGATGATAAAGTTTTATTCACTAAGCAACATAAAAAACTCGTTGACAAGGTTCAACAACTATTGAACCTGAATCGATACAACTTATAAAACCAGTACGTTCCACTAAGCATAACTCACAATCTCTCAACTTACTACACATTATCAGCTAAGCTTCTAATCTCAGTCTCCTCCGCGTCCGCGACTCCAACGCTACAATCCATCGAGTCGAATGTTAAATCAAGAAAGTACAAACAAAAGACAAGAACGCAGCAAGTTATGAACATCGGGATGGGACCAAAGATCCATAGGAACAAGGGTGATGAGAAGTAGAACGCTCTTAGTCCTAACGACCAGAAGTAGCTCCCACGGTTAACCGTATCAGCCACATAGTCTTGGTTTATCATAAGAGTACCACGACTAGGACCACCCGAAGAAGCAGCCATGAGCTTTTTGAAAGGGACATTGATGAGGATGCTTGCATGGCTGTAATAACGGATTGATTGGACGTTGAGAAGAAACGCGACTAAGAAGCAAACGAGGATTGAGAAAAACTTGATCGAGAAGGCTCGGTCACTTTTGTCTCCAAACACAAACCATACCGATCGTTCTCCTGTACCGCTAGTCATTAGTATAGCGATTAGTGAACACAACATTATTGCGGTTGATGCCAATAGAGTTGACGCCATTATGTTGTTTCTTAGCGTTTGAACCGCTAGAACGCCGTTCTTAGATGAGTCCTGTTCCAATTAAAGGACATATTAGTTGTATAATCGAGTTATACAAGAAAACCGAAAACCAAAAAGAGTAAAATATTAGTGGAAGAAACAAAATTGTATTTTTGTTTTACATCTTTCAAAAGTAAGAACATATTCTCAATAAATGCAAAGCATCTATTCACTGTCATTAGCTTTCACACTTGAGGACCCATTTATTAAGGAATTTTTTTTCAGAATCTACGCATACGTAAAGAACTTTTATCTAATTTTATGCTCGAATATGAAAACAGAAATCTCTCGACAAACAAAAAAAAAGTTAGATTCTCTGTCAATAGGCGCATGCACGATGATAACACACACACACATAGACATGCAGATTCTCAACGTCTCATCATCCAACACAAAAGGAACTGAAAACGTTGGCGCAATATTATCTTTCTCACGAAAATCTCTATATACTTATCATTTATTATATATTTTCAATTTACTAAATATTCATCTTCATATGTAAACAGTATGCACAACATGCAGTTTCATGTACTATATGAGTAAATAAACACACGTCCACACGTGTGAAAAGATATGCACTGCCCCAACCCTCAGAATATATAACCAATGAGCTTTATTGATCATTTTCCCTCAGAGAAAAGTCTTTTCATCTTTCTCGGAAAATGTTCATCGATTAATATGTAGAGATCTAAATCTATGACAAAAAGTTTTACATAAGAACATGTTAATAAAGCAAATAAATATAAAAAAAAAATCAGAAAAGGAAAATACCTCCATCATGGCTTGGACCCAGAGGCGGCGGTTGAAGGCGTTGAGGCCAACGACGGTGGAAGATGGACGGTGGATAATGCGGTGGAGAAGACAGAGATGATAGAACACCATCAAACCCATCCCTAGTGGCACCAGTATGTAATCCAAATACTCAAGCTTCATTGTTTTAGATCGATGAGAAAATAAAAAAACAAATGAAAGGAGAGCAAAGAGAGATTGAGAGAATCAAAATGAAGTACGGGTCTTATGTTGACAGTTGCGTATCTAATGCGACCCTATCTCTCTCTCTCTCTCTATTTCGTAATGTACTTCCCTGATTCTCAGCCCCTTACCTCCTTTTATAGATTTAAACCTTTATGTATAGACGTGTGTATTGGTGTTACGTATATATTCATACACACTTGTCCACTTGTAATTTTTAAACAATGAAACCCTAGTAGGTGTTAAGTTTGGACCGTGTTTTGCCATTTGGCTGGCATTTACCAATGTTTTTATCACCAAAGCTAGGGCCCATCTCCAAATTTAGGTTCGATTTATTAAAGATTTTAACTAAATACATTTTAAAATTTTTGAAAATCTAATTTTTTTTGAAAACTTATGTTTATAATTTTCTTAAAAAATTTGGAAGTCTAACACCAATGTCTTATTCGGCTTTACCGAGAATCATCCTAAACCACGACACATACGTATATCTCAAATCAAACTAATATGCGTATCAACTAATCAGATTATATTGTTTAACCAAACAAAAAGATGAATTTATATTTAAGTATCACACATATATTGAATCCAAATGCTTACAATATGTTAAAATGAATTTTTTGATAAAATGAATACGTTACTTCAAATGCAATCCATGATTTAAGTTTATATCACCACCATACCTATTAAAAATCATTTAAGCTTTCATGTTGATCATTTAAAAATCATCGGAGCTATTAATGAGTTAACAAGAAACACGGATGCAAGTAATATACTTCATCTATTTCGTTTTCAACAACTATCACCCCTAGAGTGTTTTTCTCAACAACTCACAACTCAAAAGCATGCAAAAAAAAAGAAAAAACTTTAAACTTTTTGTTAGCTTTAGAAAACATGCCGAAGATAATTTAATGCTTTATACCAATACTTTTCAATGCTTTTGTAACTGGTAACTATACTAAGAGCATCTTAAACTCAAACTAATTAATGAGGGTAAGTCACTCAAACTCAGTCTCTCAACTATCATATTATATTAATATATTAATATGATTTAGTTATATGATTAAATTTAATTAATAATAACAAATGGCGATAAGAATATGAACAAGTAGAGAAACCATTTCACAAATCTTAAAAAAAAACAATGTTCACTTTTATCTCTTCTTTCTTCTATTTTTATTGATTCTTTTTTCTTTGAGAAAACCGTGTTGAGAATCACACTAATTAATGATGCTCTAGGCGGTGCTATACACCGAAATATCAACGACAACAATATATGTTATATACTACCAACAAATATGCGCTATATAAAACTGAAATTTTAAGCCGTTTGTTGTAAAAAAAAAAGAGGAGAATAACAAATCTTTTTCTTTTGTTTATAAATCGGGCGATCTATCACGATACAATTCAGATTTATTATCGCGTACATGTAGGGTGACTAAAATTAAATAAAATCAGTAAATTAATGTCGCTTTTAATTGAAAATGAGTGAAAAGGAATTTTTAGGTGTAAAACTTTTCAGAACATCAACGGCCCACTGTGACGTATTTCTTTACTTGACAGCTGATTTGGTTCCGGTATATTCCTCGATGCTTCCACACAAGAACGTTGTTGCCATATTTATTAATATTTCATCTGTTTTATAAAAAGTATCAATTTAACACTTTTTACACATATTAAAATAATGAATGAATATTTTATTTTTATTTTTATTAGTTATATATATATATATATTTAATAGTATAATTTGAATAAATAAATTTATTTATAAGATCAACACATTTATAATTAATATTAAGCTAAAATTAAAATAAATAGTATTAGAAATATAAAATAACACTCTTTGTGTGAAGCATATGAAGTATTAATCCAACCTTAACTCAATATCAGAATGGGAGTTGATCAGAAGTTCATCATATGAAAAGTCCACAAGCATCATGCATGGTCCTAATCTTTAATGCAAGCAGCGTAGCCGTATACTCGCTAACACGTTGGACAATAGACTGGGAAATACTATTTCCTTGTAACTAGCATTATAAAAAAAATTACTTAGAAACCAGTCATTCACATTTCACTAATAGATGCTATGCATTTGAACTGAGCTTGAATATTTAGTGACAGTGGAAACCTTATTATAAAATACTATCTCAGAGGTTTTTATTGTTCTGACTACTGAATATTTAATAGATAGGTTTGTACTTTGAGATTTGCTTTTCTTGTAATATTGACTACATATCAACCGGACTTAAGGTAAGAGATTTATTTTTAGATCCGTTTATTTGTCATTTGCATGTTCTTTCCATAACAACTACCACCGAGTCATATGGGGAGTGCTTGTGAGTTAAGCAAATATTAAGTTTAGCATTAAATTGGAGCCAGTCACATGTTACCGTCACCACCATTACCTATCGTTGACCTTTTTTTTTGTTTCAGAGAATTTAATCAGTCTTCTTCAATTTAAACTTTATTATATGGATCTGTCTCGAACAAAGCATCCGTATCCGTACCTATACCTTCACGCTGGTTTATATAACACGTGGTCGTTTTCATGAACTGCCAACAAGAGTATAGGGCTACATGCTTATCAACACCTAATAACTCAGACAAGGTTCATATTATTTTACAATATGTATAGTAAAGCTCCACGAAAGTGCCAGTGCATGGTTGATCAAAGATTTTGTTCTATAGAAGACTAACTTGCCACACTACTACAAGTGCAGAAAATGATCTATCTAGTAATATAAGACTAACAATTACACATTGATTTTCATTTTTGACACAGTTTCTCCACAGTTAGTTGAACTAGCTGCCTGGGGGTAATATTGTATTACTAATACATCCAGTTTTTTATGTGATATCCTATGTGGATATTTTGCATATGCTAAACCGCGCGTACGGGTAGGTCCAACTTTTCCATGAAGTAGAGAAGAAAGAAAGAAAATCTTTTCCATGAAGTTAAATTAAATTTAGCCACCTACATGTACTATTTAGCTTTTGTTGTTTCTCGAATAGCTCAGAGCACCCGTAATGTGAATCCTTAAAAGAGGAGTCATTAAGAAAAAAATAATTAAATAATTAATGGACCTCCATTAAAAGTTAAGGATTGATCCTTTAAAACTCCTAAATAAAGATTGATTCTTAGAGAGTTCTTATACTGTTTGCGTACCTCCGCAACACGTGGCGGCCCGTGATTAGTTGATATATATATATTTTTTTTTAAATCTGAAAAAAGAAAAAAAAAATTAAGAACTCCAGTGGTGGATAACACCATTGGAGATGCTCTCAGACTTCAAAGTCTAAGGCTAGAATTTTTTGGTTAGGCTTACTAGAAACTGTATATATACCATACATTTATAATGGTGTGTATTGCTATGCATAATCTTGTTAAAGCAATAAAATATATTGTTTGTTTGATGCAGAAAAATCACAACGGTCTAAGATATTACTAACTAGAGAGAGTTTTTGATATCTTTTAATAAAATTTATATAGTGTAATAAATACTATCAAAATTTAAGTGATAAATTTTTTTGGCCATTTTAAAAAAAATGTCTTGGTCAAATGAAGTTGTTAAATTGATAATGTGAAGGAGCATAGAAGACGGGTGAAGTTAGGTGAGGCAAAGTCATCGCTATGTTTTGTTTCAGAGAATTTAATTAGTCTGTTTAATTTCAACTTTTAAATTATTTGGATCTGTTTTCACCAAAAAAAAAAATTATTTGGATCTGTCTCGAACAAAGCATCTGTATTCCGTACCTATATCTTCACGTTGGTGTATCTCGATTGGTCGTATTTATAAACTGCCAACAAGAAGAGCAGATGCTTATATAAAGGTTCATAATATTTGACAAAAGTGCATGTGCACGGCTAGTCAAAGATTTTGTTCTATAAAAAACTTAAGTTGCCACACTACCGTTGCATAAAAGGATCTATGTAGCAATCTAAGACTAACGAAGACACATTGATTTTCATGAATGACACATTTTCTCCACAAGTTAGTTCAGCTTAGCTGTCTACAGCAATAACCTAAAAAAAATAGCTGTCGACATGTAATTAAAATTATACATGCTTTATTTAGCTTTTGTCATTTATCATGTAAATAAGGGTTCCAACTCCAAGGCTATAAGACTTTTTGGTTAGCCTCGCTAGAACATGTATATCATATTTTGATATCGTAGGAGATGGGTTATATCCCTCCATAAAACCTATCAAATAAGAAGATTTAGTCCACTTAGTCGGTTCGGTTCGGTCTAACTCGACGCCGATCAGCTAATACTCATACTCGGTTGTCGAGACTTTGCTTTACTTGTCACCTCAAGTTTCGCTTGCCAACTTGATCTAGGCCAATTACACGGCCTCAGAGGCACAACTCGGCCCATTAGGTTAGGTCAATCTAGGACGAACATAAGATAAAATTTATCTAAGAGGATAAAACCGATTAAGAAAAGGGAAGGGATACACACTAAGACTGGCGGCTAAAAACTAGGGTTTCATTATATATATTTTTTCAAAAACTTGTATTTTCTCGACTAACTCATACGAGCACGATTACTTTCTGTTTATTCTCGTAACCTTTAAACCATCATTTTCTTTTGATCAATAAAACACATTTAAAATAATCTACGATCAATTTTTTTTGTCCATACCGAATCTGATCAAACTCAGATTAAACAGATATTGGTGTGTATTGCTATGCAAATTCTTGTCCACGTAATATAAATAATGTTTGATTCAAATAAACGGTCTAGATATTTCTATATATTTTTGAGTATACTATGTAAAATAATCTCATATACAGTGTAAAGCGAGTTTTTGATACCTTTTAGTGAGATTTATACAAGTAAGAATACTTTTACAATTTAAATGATAAAAGTTTTGATGAGATGAAGTTGTTGATTGATAAACTGAATAATATGTGAAAGAGCAGAGAAGACGGGTGAAGTTAGGTGATTCAAAGTCCTCCCCCTCTCACGCACTATCTTCACGCTCTTCTCTGATCGTTCTTCCTTTTCTTTCGTTTTTTTCTTATATTTTTGATATATAATTTAAATATTTTAAAGTTTTGAAAAATATCTAAAACTTCCATCTCACACTGTATTTATCATTTGGATATAAATTAATAGTATTATTATAAATTAATAACTCACTCAATAACAACTATTTATACCAAGAAAATGGGTCAAACATCATATACACATTGAGTCAAATAGAAAAATAGGTGAAAATGTGGTGAAAATTAGGTGAGGAATGAAGATTTAAAAGATTATATTGTAACCAATAGATCTATGACACGTCACTTGATTCTCATTCTCTTTCGAGATAAGACAAACTAAAAACGTATTAAAAAAGACTAATTAAGTTAAGTACATGATTAGCCAATAAAACAATAATAAAACGAGGGGGAAAAAGAGATGGCGGGACCCGTTTGTTAACGGAGTTAAAAGATACATTATCCGTTATAAGACAGTGTGAAAGTCTAATCTATAAATATCTTTCCTTCCTCTTCTTCTTCTCGTTCCTCACTTTGCTCTTCTTCTTCCTCTTGATTTCGAGTCAAAATTAGGGTTTCGTCGACGCGTCTTCTCTCTCTCTGTTCAGGTATGTCTCCCTCCTCTCTCTCTATTCCAGGTTTCTTCTCTGTGTATATCTGCTGTCAAACATTTAAAATTTCTTCATTCTTCCGTCGGATCTGGCAGCTACACCTTGCTTGCGGCTACAATTTGATTTGATTTTTGAAATTTTTCAATTTCTCATGTAAATTAGTGCCAAATTCGTATGTTGATTCGCTTGAAACAATGACAGATTACGTGATGATCTAGGGGTAGTGCCAGGAGTTATTCAAATTTTCTTTGCTACGAATTGTTCTTAAATTAGAATTTTTATAAGCTGCTTAGAACTATACGGATTATAGACCTAAGATCCGGAATTTAGTAATAGAGAAAATAGTTGTGATAACCTACCCCGCGAAATCCAGTTGGCGCTGCAGCGCATCAAACCTAACCCCTCAACGTGGAATGAAACGCCTCCACAACATCAACTGATAGTTTATTAGTGCGTTTATAGTTACTCGAATTCAAAACTTCACCTTTTAACAAATCTGGTACAAGACAAATTATCACCAATTGAATATAGAGACGTTTTTTTCCTACAGTGAAGAATTAGAGTCGATGCACTGCAGCACCAGCCGAGTTCCAGTGAGCTGATTGTTACAATAGTGATATAAAAACCGGTGTAGTCTATGCATAGGCATCAAATCAAGCATAAACTAAAGATTTTTAAACAATTTAAAAACCGGTTTAGTAGTTCAAAAAATTAATTTTGACACCTTCCTAACCAACAATTTCGTATAAAATGCTTAATTACTTAGCTATTTCTTGAACATTGGAAAAAGCAATGAACAAATTTCATGTCATTAAATAAGATTTGATTAGCTAAATGTGGAGTAATCTATCTACTTGAGTCTCAGATCATCGCACATGTTTGCATCACATTGATGAGTCTCTTCGGGTTCTGCAGAGTATAAACGTTGTGTGAAGCTTTTCAGATTCATCAAAAAGAAAAAAAAAGAAGAAGCATGGAGGTATTTGGAAACTCTCCCATGGTTACCTCTGCGAACATTATCTACTTGTCTGCGATTCTAGGTCGTGATAACGACGGTCACAAATGTGACTGGAAATGCGAGAATGAAAACGTTTGCGGGAACATGTACCGTTGCAAACTAACAGGACTGACTCACGTCTGCGACTACAACTGTAACCAGAGGATCCTCTACGATAACCACACCTCTCTCTGCCGAGCTAGCGGCAGAGTTTTCCCTCTATCGCCTGCCGAGGAGCAGGCGGTTAGAGGTGTAAGAAGGAAGCTTGACATCGACGAGAGCATTACTTCTTCTGAGAGTTGCTCGTTTAAGCGTCGTAGGCGTGATGTCCAGCTCCATGCATCTCCTTTCGAGAGGTCTTTCACTGCTGTGAGCCCGATATGTAGCCCGGCTGGAGACGGGATGGAGTTGAGTTAGATCCATCTGAGACCTGAGAGGCTCTTTTATCTCTCACCTAGTATAACTTACTTTATCTTTTTTTTTCTTTCGTTTGGACATCTATGGATAAGAGACATTTGTGGTCTAGGCATCTTCCCTGCCTGAAAGAGAGCTTTGTCTTTAGTGTTGTTGAACTTAATGTAGTAGTAACTTATGTAGGAGAGACTTTATTACTATACTGCTTTATTCTGGATCTTACTGCTTTTGCATTTAGGTGATGTAGAATAATGAACTTTGCTTCTTCTTCTTTTTGGTGATGTTTCAGATCTCTTCTTGTAGTTATTTCGTTGTGATTGTACACGAAATTTACTTAGGCAGGCTTTTATTCAGATAGGTATCTTGTTTTGGCTAGCGACCTACCACTAAGAAGAGCACTGGCGGTTTCTGTAAGTGTGGTGCAACAGGATTTTAACATGTCGCTAACTGATGCAGCATAGGTTCTTCAGGATAACGATGTTTACTGTTTTCTAGTTAATGCCTAATTTTAACAATTTCTTTGTTGTACTAATCAACTTTCCATTTCCTTGAGTTATTAGTGGTTGAGGTTCTGAATGTGTTTTGTGTTTCTGCAGGTTTTCCAATATTGAAATTCAGGGATTTAGTTTTTGCTTCATTTATGTACATTGATATGTTTGTTATGTTTCTTTAATAAAGGAGTTAGTCTAACTGTTGGAAGTTTAAAACATTGCTTTGCCGGTTCTGTTGTGTTTGTGCTCAGTTGGCAACAACACGGGTGGTTTAATTCATCGACAAGATAAGCTGAAGATCCTTTTAACTATGAGAGAAATGAAGGATATGAGAATGTACAATTACCCAGGGAGGGTGTGGTTGGTCAACTGTGTGCAAAACTATCAGCTATTCATGGTAATTCTGTGATATGGAATTGCCATGTTTTTCGTTATATGATTATATCATTTACTTTTGAGCTCTGATGCTGTACCATCACCTGCTTTGCTCTTAATTCTCATGTTTATTATCTTCTGCCTTGTTACCTTTTCCGCTTCTCTCTGGTGTGACTATATCTAAGTTTCTGATATTTGTTTAATATCTATTCCCAGGTACAAATCTCTTTACAACGTAAAGTTTCTGATAAAGTTCATGGAATGTGGGCTCTTATGTTACTTCGACCTAAATCACCGTCCTGGTAAGTAATCACAATGATGATTTCTGAATTAACTAAAAAAAAGCCATGTAGTTATCAAAAAGAATTGAATCTTTACATGCTGGTTCAAGATTTTAGTGCATTTTTATTCTGATTTTTAGGTGACAGAAAGGTAGAGGATGTAGGCCTTCCATGGTTTGACGTAGAGTCTAAATTTTCTGGGATCGTGGAAGATTCTGTTCCAAGAAGTTGGCAAAGTATCAAATGTTGACTCGACCGCTACGATAAAATACGGTACGCGAATATTTCTACCTTTAGCTAATGATGTAACATTATTTATTTAACTTATCATCTTGTTTAGAGTAAGAAAAAAAACGAATGATCTTTTTGTTTTATATTTAAGTAAACATCGAAATACAAATTTAGTTTGATAGATTTACTTTTCTCATTTTATATTGGTGGTTAGTATTTGTTAATAATTTTTTGCAAGTCCTTTTCGAACTTTAACAACTATATCAACTCATTTGTCAAGGAACTAGAATCTCAATGAAGCGGGAACTTGGTGTAGATTCTCTTGCATCTTTTCAGAGAGGTTTCGTTCTATTATATTTCTTTAGAATAATATAATAGTAATACGGATGAAAAAGAGATTGGGCAAGTAAGGCAAAGAATAGCCTTGCCGGAAAGGTCAATGTCCTATGAGTAATGCTAAACCTTAAGTCCTCGTCTTGCGGCTTGAAGCTTTCTAAAGTAACTTCACCGCCTCCACATTGAATCCTTATCAACCTCTACATATTATCTGTTATAAACCGTGGTCCAGGGACCTCTCAGCCAAATCCATATTTCTGAAATTTCAAATTTTAATAAGATAATGGGAAGATCACCAATGGTTCCCATGGCTGTTCTTGTTTATATTTCTCTACTGTTCTCTGTTTCTTATTCCTCCACGTTCGTCATCACTAATAACTGTCCCTTTACTATTTGGCCCGGTACTCTTTCAGGCTCTGGCACCCAACCACTACCCACAACGGGTTTCAAGCTTGATGTGGGACAGTCTGTTAAGATTGCCTCGGTTCTAGGCTGGTCAGGTCGGATATGGGCTAGGACCGGCTGCAACTTTGATGCTAACGGCGCTGGAAAATGTATGACCGGAGACTGTGGTGGGAAGCTGGAGTGTGCTGGTAATGGTGCTGCTCCGCCCACATCACTTTTCGAGATTACGCTCGGTCACGGTTCTGGTGACAAAGATTTCTACGATGTCAGCCTCGTTGATGGGTATAACCTTCCCATAGTTGCTATCCCAACAGGTGGTGGACTGGTTGGAGCTTGTAATGCTACAGGATGTGTTGCTGATATCAACATTAGCTGTCCAAAGGAGCTTCAAGTAATGGGAGAGGCAGAGCAAGAAAGAGGAGGAGTTGTGGCTTGCAAGAGCGCTTGTGAGGCCTTTGGATTAGACCAGTACTGTTGCAGCGGTCAGTTTGCTAACCCAAACACATGCCGGCCGTCTTCATATTCTACCATCTTCAAGAAAGCTTGTCCTAGAGCTTATAGTTATGCCTTTGATGATGGAAGCAGTACTTTCACTTGCAAGGCTTCTGAATATGCCATTATCTTTTGCCCTGGCAGGCATGTAAAATCATGGTGTCCTTCACTTTAGTTTGATATATGCTCTCTGCAAACCGTTCATAAAATATTTGTAGGTTCTGATCTAACGGACTAACTTCTTGTTCCAGGGTAAAAAGACCAAACAGCCAAAACTCGGATCCCCCTAGCCAGCCTCAGAATCCAGACGGGCAACCTATGGCTCCCCCAACTCAGAATCCGTATGGTCAACCTGTGGCTCCACCAGCTCAGAATCCATTTAGTCAACCAACGGCTCCACCAACTCAGAATCAGAACCCGCCTGGACCAAACCAGAATCCGAAGACTCCACCTCAGAATCAGAATGGGCAGTTTATGATGCCACCTCCCAGTGTAAACCAAGCTCCAAACGACCAGTTTATGAATCCGCCAATGGAGGATGAGAGTCAAAGAGCCGAAACTGGGAGGGTTGCCAAGACTTCATCCTCGTCCCACATTCTTAGACCTTACCCTGTGTTGTTGCTTCTTGGCCTCAGTCTAACTGCTTTGAGGCAATCATGTGCAACATGAATCATCACTGTTCTTCCTTTTTAGTGAGAATGTACATGTTTAGAGTCCATCCAGAGATTCAGAAATTTATTCATCAGTGTCTTTTTATTACCTTGAACTGGATTCACAACTCATACATGTAAAACTTGTATTTCATGTATATAGTGTTGTATGATGTATCAACTGAATTAAGAAAATGACACGTTTAAAATGAATAAATAAACGGAATACTCAAACTCCTAAATCATTTCTTGGGTTTTGTTTTCTTAGGAGCAGAACTTCTAGCCTTCTTTGCTGGTTGCTGCTTCTCTTTAGATGATCTTCCTCTCTTTTTCCCTACAACCTGCAAACATTCCACCAATGATCTTCACTGTCATATATACATATATATTGATCTCATAAGGAGGTTTTCTGAGTTTTGCCAACGTACACTTTCTCCTTTTGCTTTGGCTTTGCCATTTGCTTTGGTTGCCTCCGCTGCGCCTCCACTTTGATCAGCTGGCTTTGAAGCAGTCTTGCCGATTTTGTTAGATTCATCATCTGAATCGAACGAGAATCCCTCCAGAGTGCCTATAGATGGGTCATAAAGTTAGCTGGAGAAAAGTAGGCATTTGCATACAGTCAGTTTACCAGATCCACAATTGTGCTATCAGAAAATAAGGTAGTAATAATGTCGTTTCACTCTAAATAGAGACAGAGAAAACGAGCTGACCTTCCATCATTGTTTCTGCTTCATAGACATTAGATTGCGGTGTTAGCTGTATGAAGTCGTTCATAATAGCTTCAATCTGTCAAGGAAACATATGATCCAAAACAATTAGGCTGTTACTCCATGTTCTAGTTGCTCAGGTGGTTAAAGTTTCAAGTCAAAGATCTATGCGTTTCAACAAGAAAGCGCAAGAAAAAAACTACTAACCTTTGCCTCTGACTGACCTACGTTAACCTGAAATGCAACATCTCTGGTCTGAATAATTGTATAGTACAAATGCACTTAAAAGTTGAATAGAAGGTAAATGAAAACAAAAACCGTACTACGCAAAACGTTCTGGATGGAACAATTGTTGATTTGTATATGGTTCCTGAAACATGAAATGGTAAATGTTAGTGAATGGACTCCGGTTATGAAATGATTCTTTGATGCGTTACATGTAACTTAACCAGTTCTGTTAGACTCAGTAGGCATAGCTGATTCTCTATCACATGTTTTGCAAGAAGAAAAATACAGAACCATCTTGAACATAAGAAGAAGAATGAAGAATGAAGAATGATTGGGGGAACATGCCTTTTAAGTCCAGGAACACGTCCTCATTTGTGTCAGACACAACCACACGCCCAACAGCCCCCATGTCTCCACTCAGATCTATTGAGTCCCCTTCACATTCAATGAGGACCTGTAAAATTAATTCATTGCTTTAATAACAATTATGCTTTATCTATAATTAAACTTTAATATGGATGAAGTTTTTGGCCGTTCCGTAACATAAGTGTTATCAGCCACCATAGCAAATATATATAAACGTTGAGTGTGCAATTAAACATATTTGCATTACCTTTGTACGATTCACCTTCTCAGAAAGTACCAAAGGCAGTCTCGAACTTGAGCCCTGGAATTTATAAATCTGGTGAGAAGGAAGAACCAGAGAAAAAACAATGATAGTGGTCCTAACACAAGATTCTTACAGAAGAAGGCTTGACATTCTTATCCTTTGTTACTTCCTCGGCTTCTGTGGCATCTGTATCTTTATCTGCATGATATAGGACAATCCTTTAGTTAATACCTTCCGTTTTCAAAATTTAGAATAATCCTAAAGTCACAACGGCTTGGTTCAGTTCATACCTTCAGTTTTCAAAATTTCTTGTTCACTGTTTTCTTTCTTAGGCGACTGGCGGCCACTATTTGCCTTTTTCTTCGGAGATTTTTTCTTTGGGGCCTTCTTAACCGCAGGTTCTTTCTCTTTAGCTTGAATAACAATATCCTCATCCTTTTCAGTTGCAATAGTCACTTGCTGACTCATTGGTTCACTAGAGGGTGGTTCAGAATCAGATGAGACAAGCCATACAGAATCACCTCCTTCCTGATAAAGAAAAATAAAAGATAAACAGTAGCCTGTCAGCTCCATACCGAACTAAGAATTGACATCTTTTTACAATACCAGGACAGATAGAGAGCAGAGGAAATATTGCTACCTAATTTCAACATCATTCATGCGGCTGGGAAGCTTCTCTAGAGGAGGGTTTATAACGAAGAAATCACTATCTCAAAAAATATTTTCTTTATCAAACAGATGCGTGCAAACAAGAAACGCTCGAATCACACTAACTACCCACTAAAACTAGAGACAGCAAAAAAGCACAAACGTTTCTTACTTTAGCGTCCTTATGCTTACTAGAGTTTTCTTCACCGTCAACTTTATTTCCATTCTCCTTCTCTGCAAATTGTTCAATAGTCAAAACACACACATTTAAGAGCTCAACAGTTAGCACATCAGTCCCCAAAAATATAGTCTCTCCCTTCGCGCTCTCAAGAAAGAAATGTTTCTTAATACCTTCAAGGTCAAGACTAGCATCTACTTTCTTCTTCCTCCTAGAAAACACCTGCTCGATACTCACTTGCTTCGTCACCAACTTCGTTTTGGAATCCTTCCTAGACAGAGACTCGGAGGACTCTTTGTCCACAATAGTAACGTCATCACCGTCATCAGGCACAGGAAGAGACGAAATGGTTTCAGATTCCCTGCAAGGACTATCATCTGGAGAAGATAGTGATAACAATGAAGTGGTAGTAGGTGCCTGCACACACACACACAAATAAAAAAAGCTTCCACCTTGTAATAAAGCAAACCCAATAAAGAATAGATTGAATCAAATAAAGGAAACCTGGAAAGATCGAAGCCAATCGGGAGATCCCTCTCTGGAGCTGCTGCTCATCATTCACTTCTTCAGAGCTCAAATTTCACCAATTCAAGCTTCTTCTGACTTCAATGTCTACTCAATTGAAACAAAATCAGCTCGTGGATACATGCACAGATCAAAACCCTAGAAGAAATCTTTACAAGCCATAGATTCGATGGAACTGAAGCTCACCTGAAGAAGAAGCAGAAGATAAGATTGAGAAGTTTGCGAATCTACGGATGTTGAAACCTGGAGACGAGATCTATATTGCCGGAGGGAAGGAAGTTTCCGCCGCCGGCGAGATTGAAGTGTGTGAAAGACGCGGGAAGATCGGCCACTAACAAGCTTGTTCCGATTTCTTAGTGTTTGGTTCCAAGGGCAAAGCTATCCCCAACGTGGAGTTAGGCTTGTAGAAGGCCCAATTATGTGAATACAGAGCCCAAATAGATCTTAACAAAAATCAAAAGTTTGTGGATTTGTAAAGCTCACCATACTTTCTCAAATAACCATTTATAATATACTATATTAAAACAAGTACAAATAGATATTGACCCTAACTTTTCCTCAATATTTACCATCTAATGCCACTGCCCTTATACACAGCCGTTTTATAATATTAAAAAAACATCTAATTAAATATGACTCGCCTTAACCTGAAATAACTCGAAACAAAACCGACATAACCTAATTGTGCGTGTTTTTTCTTTGTTGTAAACACAGCAACACAACAAAGGAGCGAGACAAACCCTAAAAGAAACTTACATGATGAAGATGCTCGATTTTCGTCGACACCGATGGAATCAGATGGAGATTTAACAATCGAAAGTCTAGATCTTAAACTTGAACCGAAAGTCTAGATCTTTATCGAAGAAGGTGGTCTTCTGATGATATCAGAATCACAGAGAGTTTCCTTCGCCGTTGATACCATTCACTAAACTGGTTAGGTTCCATTTTCTTTTGGCAGCGGTTAGGTTCCATTTAATTGAGTTAGCTAATGGTTAAATGCCAATAAACCAACATTGATATGTTTTCAATATATTTTAAAGGATTCAATGGGATCTACGAGGTTTTTTCTGGTTTTTATGGTGGATCAATTGAGATTGACGTTTTTAGGTTTAATAGATAACTAAATAGGAAGAATCTATGCTTCTTTACGAGGCGAAATCGCGAGGAGATAATCAAGATTTGGGAAAGTTTTCCGATTGGTTCATAGGATAGGTGATAAGATATGGGATCCACTATAGAAAGAGGAAACCAGGCTCGACAGAGGAAACAAGGCTCGACAGAGGATACAATATGTCTATTTTAAAAGATAATTTGTGTTTGTTTTGATTTTTGTTCTGGGCTTAGTAGTAATACTGTTAAAACTAACGTTAAAAGCCGATAATATTCATCTTCACTTAAATAATCTAGGTCTACAATCGTGGTTGGTTTTCAGAAATGTATCGCTGGTGTTAGCTAAGCTAAATTTACCAGGGTGGTAATTCAGTTTGAGGTTATCTACTAGGGTATGGCCTTACGTTTTGTTCTGGTTTTGGCATTTCCTCTGGAACATCTCATCTACCCTACTGAAAAGTTGTAGATACAGGGGAAGTCATCACTTTTTATCATTGGATTTCTGATTGTTTATAACCTTATCACCATATTTCATTGTCTGACTTTCAGATTACATTATCGAATATAAGTGTGTCATGTGGTATATCAAATGGTTTCGGGTTGGTTTTATGGTATTAATGGTGGTGAAGAAACTCAGGTTTCTCATGAGGTTATCATATTTCAGTCTCATGGACAAAGTGGCCAGCTATATCTGACAATAAGTGCCAAATATGCTCATTACTGGTTGTATATGAAGGCCCTTGCATATATGGTGTATCATTTGGTCCCTAACAGGTTTTTACTGTTTGGTAAAAAATGAACAAGTTTTACGACTAGGAGATTTGGAGGAGCAGGTACATGTTCTTCCCCTAGGGACTGAAGTTTTCAGAGGTCTACGACTCTTTATGGAGCAACATTTGTGCTACTGATCTGTAACTTTACAGTCAGGATTATTGTTGAGAATTTGTATTTGAGCACCTATTCTCGAAATGTAAGGATCATATATGATTGTTATACGTTTTTTTTTTAGTAATTTCGGCTCTGAAGGTAGCAATCATAATTTTTGTAATTTAAATAAAGATTGGTGGATAAGAATTGACGCAGAGTACCTTTGGTTGGACAACATTATTTTTTTGAAATTTAGTGGACGTTTGGTTTCAATGGCTCTATAAGTGAAGTACATTTTAGAAATGGCCATTTACCTTCATGAAAGAGACCTTCCGGATGGAAGCGTTGAAGAACCTCAGAATCAACGACGAGGTGAATTCATGGAAAACTTAGTGTCCAATTGGATTTGAGAATAAACCATGTGGGACTCGGATTAGGTTGGTAATATGTGATTCTGATTTCAAGGTTATATCCAATTTAAATTAAGATAGGCCTTTTATTAAACATATATTAAATTAGATATGTTAAATGAATTTATAAATCTATTGAATCTTAATAATACAAAGAATAATGAATGTAATTTTAAATTTTTATAAATTTTTTTTTTATAAATTTAAAATATAATTAACTAATATTGAATGCAATTTATACAAATTATAAACTTAAATAAACCAAACCGAACTAAACCCAAACTGACTGAGTACGAATTTAAACTAAACTAAACCATAATCTAAAGAAATACAAAGTCTTGGCACATTTATTTACATTGTGAATTATCTTAGCATTTAATTTGGAAGTTTATGTTAATAAGTGTATTCTAATGTATACACTGGCTCATGTATTGACTTATAAATTATTTTACCAATACGATCTATTAATATGTTAATTGAGCTTCGGTGCATTATACTAATAGATATACCAAACAGATTTACAATAGTGAAATTATATGAAAAATAAAATAAGAACTTCACCCTTATAACAAATAATAATAGTATATTCTATTTATATATATATATATATATATTTTAATTTATATTCCAAATTTTTACAATGTACAAATACATTTATATAAATAAATAATTAAAAAAAATAATATAGAAACACATGTAATATAGTAAATGTTATGTATCTACTGTATTGAAAATATATATATTATTCATTTTGATAAAAAACTGACATCCGCGCGGGCGCGCGGGTCAAAGGCTAGTACTATATTAAAACAGAGTCCTATTTAAATTTTACCGTGGCATGTTTTAAATTTGGACCTATTAAACATGTTGTGACTAAATATAAAGATACACTATTAATATCATTTTATATAATGAAATCAAAAAGATACTAACAAACAATATAACAACTTCCAACCTAATATCCTCTTAAAACTAAATAAAAAAAATACGTAACAACTATTTTATTAAAAGGATGTTTTGGGTTTTAGTGCTAACATCGACAACGAACTTTATAAAATTATTATAGATAGGCAAAAAAATATTAAGTTGTTGGGTATTACAAAAAACGATCATATTGTATATTGTTATTGATTTTTTTTTTGCAACACACACTGAAAACGTTTTAAATAAGAAACACCAACTAAATATTCAAACATAATTTAATTATGATAAACTCAAATTGTATCCCTATTTAGATCTGAGCATTCAAATTAAACTCAAAATTTTATTAGATTTTAAACATTATTATTTAAACCAAACCAAAGATTGAAAAACCTAAATCTAAACCAAACAAATCAAATCTAAATTCATAAATAACGAACGATTTTTATATTTCTTGAATCAAAAATATATAAAATACACAACTGATTCGGAAGCAAACCAAAAAACAAAAATACAATCTGGAAACGAACCGAAACCAAATGTTCATGCTTGAATATATTAGTGAAAAAACATCTATGTTAATAAATTTGTCAACAAAAATAATTTCGCGCTTTTCAAGCGCGGGTTCTATCCTAGTTCTTTTATTATAAAATAGTTAAAAAATTAATTGAAATAACTTTTTTTTAAATTGTAAATTTTATTTACAAAATCCACCATATAATTCTACACTATAAATTTAGATTAATTAATCTAAAAAGTATAGATATTCATTTGTACTATTTAATAAAATTTATTTATTTTTTCTTTGAAAACTATTTTTGTAACAAAAAATTAAAAATGTTATTCCTCAATGTGAAATGCTGAGTAGCTAATGTAGCCGTTGATATAACAGTTTTCTTTGTAAAACAAAAGCTTCACTGTATGATTTCACTAAAAATAAATAGTATCTTCAAAGTTTGAATATATATTTTCATGATGGTGGTACTATATACTTAAAACATAATACTTTTTTTGATTGTTTGGTAGCAAGGCAAATCGTATCCCCACGTGGAGATGAATTGTAAAAGGCCCAGGTAGGTATAAACCCCCAAATATATCTTAAATGGGCCATGAACATAAAGCCCAACACCGATCTAAAAAAGGCTCAACAACAACACATCACACCAGAAACGGAGACGGCACTGTATAACACGAGGTAGATAAGAAGAGAGGAGAAGCGGAGTAAGAGCAAGCGAGAACAAGAAAAGTGTGAGTTGAAGAAGATGGGGAAACACGCCGGAGATAACAAAAAGCATGGAGACGGAGAAACAATGGCCGTAATGAGCCTCCAGCAGAATCCAATCCAACAGTTTCAGGTCAAGTTCAAAGAGGCGGAGACTGGTTTCAAGTCGTGGCTGTCTCAACAGAAGCTGCCCGTGGAAGCCGCCGTCGTCACCGCCATGGGAGGCGTTCAGGGAGCTTTCATCGGTGGGCTAATGGGAACTCTCTCCCCTGAGATGCCTCAGTCTGGTATGGACCCTCAAGCTATGGAGTCGTTGAAGCAAACTCAGGTTTTTTTTTTATAAAAACCCTAACTTTGATGGGTTTTCATTTTCGCTATTTATTGAAGAGATGTGTGGATGTTGTAGGCTCTTGTGGGTGGGCCCTTGGTCCAAGCTCGGAACTTTGCGGCTATTACTGGTGTTAATGCTGGTATTGCTTGCATTATGAAGCGGATTAGAGGCAAGGAGGATCTTGAGTCTGCGTAAGTTTCATTTTTTTTATTATCCTTGAAAGTTTGAAGCTTTATCTTAAACTAGTTGCTGAGCTGTAGCTTCTACTAAGCTTGTATAGTGTGAGTTTTGAATGCCTAAAACTCAAGTCTAGAGCTGCTGTTAGAGGCAGTTAGTGTCTGCAACTAGTGTTTATGTTTTGCGTTTTTTCACTTTTCTGTTCATTGGGTTATGTTTTAATGTAGTTTGAGACAAGTTACAGGTCTTAGTCATCATTTATTGCTTCTCTATCTGAGTCAGCTTATAGGTTTTTGATCTCTTGTGTGTACATTTGATGGTTAGAGATTCTGAGTGGTTTACTTGTTTCTTGTGGAGTTTGTGCAGTGTGGTTGCGGCGTTTGGATCTGGAGTCGCTTATTCTCTGGTGAGTGCAGGATTACAAGGACAGCCTATGAATGCAATCACCACTGCTGCTGGTTTCTCTCTTTTTCAAGGAGTTTTCTTCAAGGTGAGTGATCAGATATAGCATAGGAGGAGACTATACTGTTCTTGAAACTAGGCAGGTAAACATGTGTTTCTTCTGGTCTTGTTCAGTTGGGAGAAAGGTTCTCTAAACCAAGCGTTGAAGATCCATACTATACTCGGGCGAGATCTATGCTGCTGAAACTGGGTCTAGAGAAGTATGAGAAGAACTTCAAGAAGGGTTTGCTAGCTGATCCCACTTTGCCTTTGCTCACTGATAGGTAACTTTGTATCAACTAAAACTGTCTTTATCAAAATGGTATGCCCTTTAAACTCTCTGTATCCAGTGCGCTTAAAGACGTGAGCATCCCACCGGGACCAAGGCTGCTGATACTGGATCACATTCAGAGGTTTGAATCTAGCTTCTAGCTCTATTTGCAGATACATGAATCACTAAATTGTGGTGGGTTGTTTTGGAATATATAGGGACCCTGAGCTGAAGGGTAAACGAGGAAGTCGTGGTTGAGACTTAAAAGAAAGAGCCACTTTGTGTCTTGTATGGTTTCGTTATCAAGTATCTCAAGCACTATTAGTTTTTGTACGGTGGTATTATTATTATTGGCTCATGTTGCTAGCAATAAACTTGTAATGTCTTCTTATGAACTATGATTACTTCGATTACCAATTTATGATACTTATTTTTGCCGAAACCACACAACATATCTCTGATTGCTTTATCCAAATCATTATAGGTTGTTAAAACACACATCTTCAGTTGATATCTGCTGAATTTTGCAGTGTTTTAAGAATATGTTATTTAAAAGTTTATTAGTTGAAAAACCTTGTGTGTATTTATTCAAAATTTTGACTTCATATTAAGAAATATTTACCTTCTAAGTCACTTTATGACTTCTATATTTCACCAATAGTCACTTTGCACTTGAGACCCCCTTTTTGGTGCTAGAAAGTCCATTTTACCCTTTAACCTTTCTCTTTTCAAAAAGTTCTTTTTTTTCATGAAATCAAAGACTCTACCTACTCTCATCTCTTTCCTGTAATTTCATGGTATTTGCTCAAATCAACACGAAATCAGAAATTTCCTCTCATTTTTTCTTCATCTAATTCCTACCAGATCTCTTTTTCGTCGTAGAGACATGCGAGGTTTGTTTCCTAGTTTCCTTGGTTTTGTTGCTCCAGATTTGTCTTTAAACTCGGTAATCTTGAGCCCTTATCTAATCTTTCTTTAATTGAATTTTCCCACTTACAATTTTGTTTTCACACCTCCGTCGATTTTTTTCTAGATTCGTTTCCAGTCCAGACGACCTCCATCCACACCTCTCATGTCCACGATTCATCACCCGTCCACAACTCGTCTGTTCACACCTTACCCGTTCATGAAAACCGCGTCCACAAAGTCCCCGTCCACAAAGAACCCATCCATACCTCACCCGTCCACGAAGACATCGTCCATACCTAATCCGTCCATCCCTCGCGTATCCACAGACCCATTTACGACAACCCATTTATTGTGTTGCTTTTACTGTGTTAAGATTGTGAAAGCGTTAGAAGCATTCTTTCTTCCTCTCGAGTGGATGGCTCAACATTTACTCCAAACCAGATCTACTAAATTTTGTTAGCCATGTGCTTCGCGACACCAAAGAGTCAATATGATACAGAACATTACTGTTCACCAGTCTAAACGACCTCCATCCACACCTCTCATGTTCACGATCCAAACCTCCATTCATCATCCGTCCATACCTCCCCCGTCCACACCTCACCGTCCACCCTTCCCCTGTCCACCCCTCCCCCGTCCACGAAGACCCGTCCACACCTCACCCGTCCACCCCACGCACATCCACAGAGCCATCTTCGACAACCCAACGACGGCACAACCTAAACACCAGTTTCTAATGCTATAAAGCAGACAAACTAATAACCTAATAAATAAGGAAAGCTAATCAAACTAAATATTTTTTGTTCAAACCAAACCAAACCATCAAAACAAATCAATTCTTGTCTTTGGTTCATTAAGGGCATAAAAGTCATAAAAAATCCTTCCCACTCAAAAAAGTGACCCTCCAGCAAAAAGTGACTTTCTTTGTAATAAAAAAGACAAATGTGGCTCATTTGGTAAGTAACTCTCATATTAATGGTCTTCTATATGTATTTTTAACAAAGAAATCCAATCAAATCAATTAATTTTTATGAATTTAAATCCATTCAAAAAATTTTATGAAGTCAAATCCATTAGTGTATCCAGATAATTGAATAGTATCAGATTTAACCAATAACCCATAATTTCAATATAAATTTTTAAAATTATAAAACTAATAATAATTTATTTAGTTTGAATTTACAAATTCGTTAAAATACATGAACAAATAAGGCTAACTAACGCCCACTAAGTAGTAAGAGTTCATATTCTATCTGAATTTAAGTTGCCAATCAAAACTCCTAACTATGCAAGCAGTAATCTGATTTTTTGTTTAATTATTCAATTTAACAGAAACCTAAACACATGGGTTTTAACAAAGCTATTGATGGGTTTTAGAAACCCAACTTTTGTTTAATATGGGCCATTGGTTGGGTATGGTTAGGTTTATTCCTATAATACAAGTCACCATATACAAGTCACCATGTTCCTTACACTAACTTGTCTGAATTAAACATGTCAATTTAGGTTTAGTAAACATGTGCGACGCCTAATTAAAAAGAAAAAAACTATAACTACGCAGACTATTGAACCTATTATAGGGCTAATATGTGTATTGGGTGATCAAACAAATGTTTTCTTACAAGGTTCATTATTGGGTAAGGATGCAAGTTGCTATATGAATTTTAGCCACCAAACATATAATTACATTACTTAACTATTTGGCCACGTTGAATATTTTTTATATAGTTTAGAATAGTGAAGCTTCTTTGTAAAAACAATTTTCACATCTCCTTGTGCTTAGTCACTATTTAACCAAAATATCTTAGTAAGAATAATAACTAGAATCCAATCTGCGTTAAAGTATAGATATATTTTTTATTTATTAATTCACGACAAATGATTACATATTTTTATCTTATATTAAAATCGGTTAAACATTTTAAATAAAGTAAATTTTGGATTGTTAATATTTTATATTTCAATTATAGTAAGTGATAAAATGTAAAGATTGACCATATATAGTTTAAAAATTAAATTAGTACATGTTTTTTATTTGATTTTAATCGGTTTGTTTTTTATTGTAAATTGAATAACAAATGGATTGTTATTATTATTGCAATGATATATGTAAATTATTTTTAGTAAGATCATTTAACACATGACAACCTTTTTATTAGTATATAAAAATAAGATTATAATTTAATAGATTAGATGCAAAATCACAATAAACCATATGGAACGTCAGCGTCGGTGGCTCGTGGGTGGTTGTCATTGTGCTTAAAAAGGAAAAGAAAAACAAAGTAAAAAATACTGTAGTGTTTTGGATTTAATAATGAAAATCATTCAATATCCTAATTTATGTATACTCGTCTTTTCAGTCATCACGTTCTCTTTATATCTTTGTTCAGTAAGATGTATAAACATAGACAATATTTTTCTCAAAGAAAGACCGATTGTTTTTGAGTTGTTAGAGCCATGAACATCTTGAGTTTCCTTTAAAGACCGATTGCGTTTCACCATTCAAAAGTGTGGTTGTATAGAAAGATGATTATATTAGTTAGGTTATCACATCAATATCTAAAACAATTGATATAAACACATTAACGCATAGTCTCATATATACTCATGAAAGGGACCAGGATGCATATGAAGCGAAGCATATGGGATCTTTTGATTTGCCCACAAGTATTTCCTTCTCTATATAATTTTGCTTTCCTATTATTTCAGGTAAATATCACATTAATTTAGGTGCATCATCTTGTATGGTCGCCAGAATCTGTTGAATAAGGACATTACTATTATTATATTTTTAGGGACATTACTTTAGAGATAAGAAAAACTCTTCAAACTCGATGCTATTTGCACCCCTAATTCATCTTATTCATGTGAGAATAATAGAATTCCACTATGTTTTTTTTTTGTAAAATTGTAAGCGCATACAAGAATTTTTCATTAAAAAGAATACTGTTGATTTGAGATCCATGTATGTGATTAGTGGCTGAAGAGAGTTAGGCTAAGCATTAGTTATGGCACCAAAGTAGATCATGTTCTCCGTTTAAATAATCTGTTATATTCCTATAAACTTGAAATATGTAATACTCGTGAAAGATCAAAACCATTGTTGGAACGCCACTAGAGGTCAGCGACTTTATAGAAAGCCAATAACAACAAAGCACACATCCTGATTTATTAGTAAATGATTTGATCCAAGATGCCATTTCAATTACTCGAGGTTATCTCACAATTTTACAATCGGATATCTCTTTTCATTTTTTTTTGTCTGTTGCCCATTTAAACTAAATTAAGTGTTGGTTAGACGAACCAATTTTTCGAAAAACACCTCTATCTATCCATATCTGATCTATAAAAGAGAAAATGTATTTTCTTATTCTCGTTTTTGTCGTATATGAAAGGAACAATAACAAATTAGACCATCTCTATCCATAAGAACCTCTATGGGGTTCTTAATTTTTTTTTTTTACTGATTTAAAAAAAAAAAAATTGAAAAAAAAAATAAACCAATCGTGGACCGCCACGTGGCAGTGGGGTCCACGAAACAGTGCAAGAGACGGTTCTAAACTAAAGGTTTTTAGAGACGGGTTCTTAAAAAAAGTGGTGGGACCCACTACCTTTTTGGGTTAAGAACCCCTTAAGAGCCCCTTGATAGACATGCTCTTAACATTCTTAATTGCTTTTTAATATGTCTTCTTTTGATCAAACCGGTCGGGAAAAGTTTCTCTTCGGGTCTGAACAAGTTTCTCTTCGGAACAAAGTTAAGAGGCTTTGTTCTGTCCTGTTCTATATTTAAAACTAAAAATGCTTTAATTTTCAAAGACTTTCATTACCTTTTTTAAACAACATCATTCTTTAAACAACATCAATTTTGTTTATACTAAAATTCCCACGCAGAAACTTGAGATCTATAAACAATAAGGGAAAAAAGAAAAACTCTACCGAACTGGCATGCATCGATATGAGCCAATTTTGTAAATTCAAAATACATGCAATAATAATAATAATCTAAGATATCTATCATTACACAAACATGCATGTATATGTATGGTATGGTATGGTATCTATCTATCTAGGGCGAGGAGGCCAAATCGGAGGAAGAGAGACGAGAGAGTTCGTTGACGAGGAAGAGGATGCGAGATTGGTAATCACGCGCCTGGTCGAGCGATTCGGCTTCGAGCTCGGCTAGCTGAGAGCAGAGACGCTCCTCGGCCTCTTCAGCCACCTGCGTCCTCCGCCACAGCTGCAACATCTCTTTCCTCATTTCCTCCACCGCTTTTTCCATCTCTCCGTTCTTCCGTCGTAGCTCCTCCACCTCCGAAGCCGCCACCGTCACAAGGTTTCCTCCTTTCCCCATTTTCTTTAAAAGATTATTTTCTTTTTTTAAGAGTTCTTTTTTTTCTTGTTGTTTTTGGCTTTGTGTTGTTGTTCTTCTTGTTATTGAATGCTCCTCCTAATTTATAGGCGTGTCGGGGTGACTGGTTTGGCCTTTGGGTGCGTATATGTCTAGGTTCAATGTATCTCTTGTTCTCTCGTTTTTTTATTATTTTGTTTTCTGGTGAGTTATTTTTCCTCCTCTAGAACTTTTTTTTTTAATTTTATTATTTCCTGACACACGTTGGATCCCATTATATAAATTCTACCAAAATTTGAGTGGTGCGACAAACTTATTTTAGCGGCTAGAAACGTTTGCTGGAGACTAAAAATATAAATTTTTTTTGTTCAGAGAGAAATACAAAATTTTATTGACTATTTTTCAAACATAATATAAAAAGAGTTCTCCATATACATAGACGATATTAGTCTATGGCGTAAACTCGCTACAGTTTTCGCTTTTGTATGTGAAAATATTCTTTGTCAAAAGCACAATTCATCTCCGGACGGAATTAGAATACATATTGAATCATATACGAAAAAATAAGCAAACATAGAAAAAAATACGATGGAACCCAATATTTATAAGATTTATATATTAATTATGTGAATTATAATTTAGAGTCCTTTAAACTTATATTTATGCAACCTCAAAAATCTGATGTTTCTTTAAAAAACATTTTTATCTACTAAATACATGTTTCATAATTCTAAAAGACTAAAATATATATTATCCGGCCAACGAATATAACGTTTTACTGGTGAATATATATATATATATATATATATATATTATTTCTGAGTCAGTACCGGTCATGAGGTACAATAGATCACAAGCAATTTTTAAAAAATTGGCCACTTATATAAATTTTGTAGACGAAAAAATTTTAAAAAGGCTGATTTATGCAAATTTTTTTTAGAGCTGGAAGCTGGTGCTTATAATGCTTTCTTTCGGGGCCTCCACTGCTTCTGACTGATAAATCTAAAAAGTTTGGAACATATATGTTAATCTCAGTGTCATATTTTTCTGTGCAAGGGGGCCATCTTAAGCTAACTTGCTTGGTTCTAGTTGTTTCGAATGTCTCTTAAATGACATATGTTGTTTTTTTTTCTTTTATGTGTTGGTTCTTAACTTCTTACATGTAATAATGAAAAAAAAATTGCACTATTTCTTGTGTATGGCAAAATGAATGTTAGTGGAAATCATTTTCTCACCTTTATTCTTTCCACTAATATATTCCGCCAATTATATATAGCAAACGTAAAGGAACGGTTCGAGCGCAAAGCCTGCCTTTGTCGACGTAATCATATTCCCACCTCTTTCTCTTAACTGGACAGTTTCTATAAAAGTCAATGCCCTTCACGATTATACAACTATTTACTTCCTCTTCATCTTTAGCTAAATCATTATGTCACTTGATTTTAATCTTGACATAATTAAGTATTGTTATGATATGGAAAATGTAAATAATAAGACTTTGTGTCCTCATATGAAGAAGACTATGAAATTGGCCATGAAGCGATTTTCTCAGGTTTATGTCCTATTTCTACTCTTTGACTACATCTTGGATGTTAAGTGGCGGTAACGGTTACAAGATTCGAGACTTAGCTACTCCAAAATGACATGGAGATTCCCGGTATCTGAGAAAACGAAATGAACCTCACATCCTTGTGATAATCGTGGAAAGTTGAAAACAACAATCGATTTAAAAAAAAATACGGATTAGCGGAATTTGCCAGGTTTAATAGGTGAGCGAAACTAGTTTAGTAATATAATGACTTGAATTTTTTTTCTTCCGTTTCTCGGGTTGATATAATATAATTTCTATATGAAAAAAGGACTTTGAAATTGTAACTGATTCCCAGCTGTTTTGGCTATAACTGGGTGAAAATATCTGGTCTAATTTAAATTAATTTTCCAGAATTATAAATAAAAATAAACAGACAGTCATGACAAATCACTAGAAAATGCCAAGAGAATGTCACGCCCGGTTTGCCATAGTTCAAAAACACGTCCAGGTTCAATGTATATCGCCGATCTTTCAAATTCACACATTTCTTATCGGTTCATTAGATATTTGTTACAGTTGGAAGCTCGAACCGGATTCTTTTCGTAAGATCCAAGACTTTGTACCGGTTTAGCCAAAGTTACTTAAAAAAGGATTGTGGTGGGATTTTGAAACGATTATTTAAGATTAACACAGAGTAGGCATGCCAACTGTTGAGATATTTAGTTGGAATATTCTATATGGATGCTGATCAGTAATCACTATCTCCTTGTTGTTAATTTAATTTATTACTAGAGCTGGACCCGCTCACCGAGCGGGTGTTAATTTAAATCTTGTTTCGTGATATAGTTATATGTTTTTACATGATGATATACTATATATAAAAATATACTTATCTTGACTAATTAGAAATAAATATAAAGTCAACAAACGTAATATGGTTATTCATTTGTAACCGTCAATTGTATAATAAAATTTATATCCCGGTAAAAATAATATTATTTGTTTACATATGAGTTTTTGTCAATTAATAAAAGAATTAGTTGGAATATTTTAAACAAAAGTATAATATTATTTCTATATTATTCATATATCTTATTAAAAACTTAGCACACGAAATCTATAATATAAATTTTTACTTATGTATTTATATTTTGTTTAATGATATTTTAAACATATAGGTTATTTGAATACTTTTAGGTTCATATGAACCTACCCGAACCCGGAAGGATCAACTCATAACCCGTCTAGAAATTAATAATATCTACATGTATTTTAGTTTTAGAACAACAAAAAACGATATCAAAAAACGATTTTTATTCGGATGGATACTTGGATGAATGTGAATACATAAAAACTATTTATTAACCGGTTGCAATCTTTGTCACGAATGAAATAATTTTATCAAACATATGAAATTATTATGATTAACACGTAAAATAAGTGATGTTAATTATTATAATAAATATAATTAATGAAGTAATTAGAAAAAGTTAAAAAAAAGATGTAATAAAACATTTTAAAATTTGGATAAGATAACATTCCTAATTAATAGCTTCATTAAAATATCAGTTGCTTCATTTATTATAGTGTAATAAATCGATTAACTTAATTTGGATAAGACAACATTCATTAATTGTACCTTCATTAAAACATCAATAGCTTCATTAATTATTGTTGTAATAAATGACTAAATTTTAGCATTCTCAGATTTGTACTTCTGTTTTAATACTATAGATGATTATCAAAAATATCTCGAATAGAATTTAAAATGTCCCAACTCACGTCAGAAACTATGCTACGTGTGCCACCAATTCACCATCACTGTTACTAAAAGCAGAAAACTGATGGCAAGTTCAAGATAAAGAAGACATAACCAATAAGAATTAAAAAGGAAAAGTTGATGGATTATATCTCACCAAATCCTAAATGATATTTATATCTCACCAAAACAAGGAGGCTGTGATTCCAATGGGCTGGGCCTTGTCTTAGGACTCTGTTAAAGTAATTAAATCTATGATATAATCACTTCCACTCCACTGCTTGTATATAAAACAGTATAAATATAGTGACCTAGTGCTAAATTGGACTTTCCATTTTTCCAAGAGTTTGTTAAACACGTCTGTTATTTGTCAAGAGAGCAACTTAATTATAGTATATTTTGAATTAATCAAACAGTGCAAGAAAAACTTGTAAGAACAACCAGGAACCACGACAAAGCCGAGTTAGAGTTAATTTTAGATCTATTTATAAACTCTATATTCAAGTCTTGGTCTATTAGGAAGGTTAGTTGGAGATGAATTTAGGTAGAGTTGATTGATTTTAAAAATCAAGAGATTTGCTAAATTTATAAAGAGTTCTAATGAGTATTTCATATATATAAAGTATATGAAACTATTTTACTATAATGATTTTAAGAATTTTGAGTATATATGCAATAATTTGAAATTTTTGTTTTGTGAATTAAAATGTTGAAAATTCAAATCCCAATAATATTATATTTTAATAAAATTACAAAATCATTAAAACTTAAACTTTTTAAATAATAATGGGTTGTATATGTCGTAGATAATCATCAAACCAATAATACTTGATTTTAACCCGCACGTCCGTGCGGATATTTTTCTATTTTATAAATGTATTTGATATTATTACAAATATTTTATTTATATAATTTTAATTTAATGTTATATATTGTGTAACTCTATAATTTTTTTTATATTTCTTCTTCAACACTATTAATATATAGTGATTTGTTTAAAACATTTTAATTTGTTATTAATTTTTATTACTTACTAATATATTTTCGAGTTAGATACAATAACATAACCATATGAAATAATCAAATAAAAATCTCTTTCAAAATATGTTTTTTTTAATTTATACATTTTGCATATATATATTTTAAATTTTATTTATTTATATTATTTATAAGAAATCTATTTAATATGTATAAGAAAATATACTTTAACATATATCATTTTAGTGTTTTACGAAATTTATAAGTAAAATTACTGTTTTGTTTAAATAATATAGACCTATTTTTAGTAAATTTTATACATAGTAGTATCTATCATATTATTTTATTAAAATTTATTGATATATGATATTTTTGAATGTTATGATATTAAATTTTATTTTAAAAAATTAAGATTTCATTGCTTTAAAAGAAAATTTCCAACATATTTTTTATAATTAAAACAAAAATAAATTTAAAATTAAAATTTGATTTGTCATTAATATTTTAAGTGAGTGGCTAAAATACCATAGTTTTCTATTGAAATTTTTTTAAATAGTATATGAATTAAAGTTTATTATATATTATTATATTTTTGTATACAAACATTTTTAATAATATATTGTTGAGAGTTTCAATATAAATAAAAAATTGTAGATATATAAGTTTAACATTTGTTAATACATTTATTTTTTATAAAGCTATTATACAGTTTATGAATTTTAGCCTATTTAATGAAAAACTTTACAATTTAAAATTTGGTAATTTACCTATTTAATATAATTTTATCATATTTAATTCATGTAACACTTTTATTTTCATATAATCCAGAATATATTTATAGAATTTATAAAAAGTAGAATTTTTATTTTCTTGTTTATAATAAAATTTTAGTAAACATTTATTTATAATAATATTATATAACTAATTACGAAATTTATTAATGTATTATTTTATAAAAATATTTAAATTATTAAGTAAGATTTTGTTAGATTCTTTCTCAACAGATTTTGTTATAATTAAAAAATAAAATTCAAATCTTTAGTTGGTTTATTATTGATGTAAATAATTAAATATGTCATATTAACTAATTTTTGAAATGGTCTAATTACTATTTGTTAATAGTAGATAAAATTTTAAAATTTGTTAATTTACCTATTTAATATAATTTTACCATATTTAACTAATGTAACACTGCTATTTTTATATAATAGAGAATATATTTATAGAATTTATAAAAAAATAATGTAGAATTTTATTTTCCTGTTTTATAATAAAAACTTAGTTAAATTGATTTATAATAATATTATATTACTAATCACGAAATTTATTAATGTATAATTTTATAACAATATTTAAAATTTTAAGTAAAATTTTGTTAGATTTTTTCTCAACAGATTTTGTTATAATTAAAAAAATAGAAATTATAGTTGGTTTATTATTAATGTACCAAATTTATATACCCATTGAAATTAATTAATTTAAATATATTATTTTAAATGATATTGGCAGAATATGTAAATAAGAAAAAAATGGGATGACTAAATATGTAAATAGAAGGAAATATTTAATCTGCTATTCGTGTTTCCAAATATTCTTCATTTAGTCTACTATCTATGTTTCCAAACATTCCAATTTTGTACTTGATTTCTAATAATATAAATGTTAGTTAATAGATAAGTCACAACATTTTTCAATAAGTCCAAAAAAAACATGCCAAGGTAATTTTCAAATAGGACTCTGTTTTAATATATTAGATGTTAGAATCCATTAACCAATAACTATAGACTTTAAGATTCTAACAATCATTGTAAATATAGCTTCCACTAACAATCATCGTGGACAAAATCTCAACTACATTCCATTTCAGAGTTTACAAATCTATTTCCAATGATTTTTCTAAATTAAAGTTATTGATTTTCCTAAATTCTCTGAAAGCGTATGATTCCGATTATGTGATGCAAGATGCTACAACATCTGAGAATATATTTATTTAACACAAGCGTATTTTACCTAGTTTTTCTTCTCCTCTTTTATATAGTGGCATTTACATATTTCACACATTTTAAAACGACTCTTACATGAAGTATTAAACAAAAGATGGACAAACGATAAGAGGATACTTGCGGTTGCGGCAAACATCAATACCAATTGCTTCAGCTAAATCAGGCTTATCATCTCACATTGCTCCTACGTCAACTTTCCAGTCAAACCGTTTCACTTGTGACTTCCACCAAGGCTACTACATATCCACTTCCAGGACACTGAATTCTCCCTGATCCGAATGGAATAAACTTGAGATTTTGTCCTTGAAAAATGTACAACCATATCTAAATGCCTCTCTGGCCTAAACTCATCTGCATTTGATCCCCAAGTTAAAACGTCTCTTTGGATTGCCCATATATTGATCAACACCTGTGTTATAAATACACAAATTTTTATCTTCAAAAAATATTCATTTTCATTAGGGTTTGATCTTTAATCATAAGATGTAAAGATTTACTTGTGTTCCTGAAGCTATGTCATATCCATGTACTTTGACATCTTCACTCATGTGATTATTGTAAATTGTATTTAGCTAACTAAACTAAAGTTAGCTTTAAAAATAATATTTCAAAAAGACAAATATTACTCTTCGAAAATATTAAGCTACCAAAATACTTTTCTTTAGATAATTTTTTTGAATTATATTGGGAGTATTATTCAATCAAGGACTTTCGCATTAGGAAGAGTATCTCAACATTAATCTCTCATCAAGTAATATTAATATTCAAATAAAAAAAACCATGTGAGTTTATTTCATGAGTTTTAAATCTGATAATTTTAATTTAATTTAAATGCTCATATATAGTGAGAGATTCAAAAGATAGTATTCTCCGATAATGATAATTTTATAAATATATTTATAAGAACATTTTAAAATCTGTTTTTTTTGTAGAGATATAAATTTGTTTCCATTGATTTTTTTCTAAAATAATAGTTCTGATGATGATTCCTATTGATGTTACAACATCTGAGAACATATTCATTTTTTGCATCATCTTATAGCAATACTTTAAGAATTATATTTACAAGCGTTTTACCTAGTTTTCTTTTTTAGTATATTTAACATAGTTTACAAAGCCAAAACTTCCTTCTATTTGAGTTTAGTCTATTTGGGCTTCAACTGTATTTTAGTTTTGTATTTTATAAACATGTGGATAGATCTGTGCAGATACAAATCAAATGAAAAATGAATTATTCAACATATTTAAAGCCCTCGCTAATACTAAAATTCTAGCTTATTGATATGCAATACAAGCAAATCGAGAACAAAGAAAAATTGATAAATGATCAAACTCTGAGAAACTTCTTTTATTGAAATACTCATATATTTAGTGAGAGATTCAAGAGATACTTCCAATAAAGATAGTTTTAGAAATCTATTTATAACTTCATATTTACATTTGAACCTATAATCGTTAGAGAGACACCTCCTAAATAATCTAAAGTTTTTACCGATTACGCAACTCCTTGTTGATTTTTTCGTGTTAGTATTTCCTACCAACATACCCTTTCAATCCAATGAAAAAGAGCTGCAACCTGAGATATATATAACCACAAGTGGCAAATAACTAAATAGCAGATTACCAAAAATTCGTTAGTTTAATTACAACAAATACTAAAAACAACATCATTGGGCTTGACACAATACAGGCCCGTTAATTCTTTAATTTTTCCCTATGAGACTCGGACCAGATCAGAAATCACTTACTTTGTGTACTTTTGTGTTGTAGGAAACTAGGAATTGATGATCTCTTAACCCAAGGAAAACTGATTCATATTGGGCTTGACACAACACAGGCCCGTTTATGCTATTGATCCAACAACATATTTGATTTAGAAGCCTCTAGTTCTGCTAGAGTCTTTCTTCATACAAAAACATTCCGCTTCTTCTTTCTTTCCTCCCTCCTGCTAATAGAAGAAAAATGTCAGCTCTGTGTCCCGTCTGCAATCTAACGCTTCCTCTTCCCCAAATCCAAAGGTAACAACAACCCTTCTTCTTATGCTCCTCTTCTCTTCACATCAATCCTCCTCACTTGTTTGTTTCTCACGATGATTCAGCCATGTGAATGCCCACTTCGACGACGATCCAATCGATTCACAAATCGCAAATGACCACTACTTGGCCCTGCAACTCGCCTCCTCTGATCCTTCTCCATCTGTAAACCTTCCTTCAACCCTAAAGGAAGCTCCTTTTCGAGACCCACTTGACAAAACCGTTCCTTTTCCACAAAACGACGACGTTTCATCCTTGGTGCGTTCACAAACCAAGAGCCCGTTCTACAGAGTAGGCAACAACGGTTTGATTTGTTTGCTGAAGACTTGTTTGGAGTCAAAGTCGAAACCTTTGGACTCCACCACGAGTTTACTATCAGGCTTTGTCGATCATTTTCAATCCACAAAGGAGGATAAAGGTTGGGGTTGTGGATGGAGGAACATTCAAATGCAATGCTCTCACTTGCTTTCTCGTGGAGACGAAGATGTTAAAAGAGTTCTCTTTGGTGGCTCTAACTTTGTTCCTGACATCCCCTCGCTCCAACGTTGGTTAGAGTTAGCTTGGAGCAGTGGGTTTGATGTCTCTGGAGCTTTGCATTTCGATAATCGTATCTACGGTTGTAAGAAATGGATTGGTACTACTGAATGTGCTGCTTTGTTACGTTCTTTCGGGTTGAGAGCTAGAGTTGTTGACTTTGCTCCTAAGAAGTCTCAGTCAATGTATATGTCTGTTCCTGGTTCTGTTGTTGCTCCTAAGAGAAGGGCGTATGGTCCTATGGATAGATACGTGGTTAAAAAGGGTGATAGTGAGACGGAGAAAAGAGTTGACTCTCATGGTTCTACTTCTTCTAGGATGAGTAAAGAAGCGGTTTTGATGGATTGGGTTTGGAATTACTTCTCAGACAACAGGTTGAATGTTTCCTCTGGTGTTCTTTTCACCAACAAAGGGTATGTGGTTGTGTTTATGTTCTCTTTGATCTTTTGTAACGTCCAAAAGACATCATGTTTTTGTTCCCGCAGGCCTTTGTATTTCCAACATGAAGGGCACTCGAGAACTATCGTTGGGATTCAGAGACGGTTGCAAGGAACTACATTTACTCCACAGTACAATCTTCTTATTCTGGACCCAGCTGATGTGAGTATACTGATTTTTTTTTTCATGAATATGAACATCAGCTTCTTACTAACGTTAAATGTGATTAATGATGGTGAGACTTTGAATGTGAGAGTGCAGTTTACTAGAGGTATAGAGAAAGCGCTTGTAGATAATAGAGGGTGGGAGGGATATCTTAAGAGAGGAGCTCACACACTGACTTGTCCCGAGTATCAGGTCTCAGCTTCAAACTCTGATCACCCATCATTTTTTTTTGCTTTTTGTTATTTGGTATCTGCATGATGAGACATACATACATGCAGATGTTGTACGTTGATAATGGGATTGCTGTTGGTGAGGAGTTGGAACTGCTCAAGACAATTGATAGTCACTTTGTTGAATTCTAATGGCTTCCATAAAACATCTGAAGAATGATTATAGAGGAATCTTGCAGCTCAAGACCATTCATAGTCACTCTGTTGAATTCTAATGGCTTCCAACAAAACTGAAGAATGATTATAGAGGAATCTTAATTTAGTTGCAGTTTGTACCTTTTATCACATATAACATTAGTTGCAACTGTATACTTATGTACCATATATACATTCGATTGCTATATAATGTGTCAAGAGCAAGCCATTTTAAACATTTTTTCAATAGTGTTGGATTCTTGGATCATATTATATACACAAACTTGGATTATCGTGAAAAAGGATATAAAAGATGTTGCTATTTATTAGAAAATCTGAGAAAGTTACAGAATGACAAGTTTGAGATCTGACCAGATATCACATCACAACCCCTAAAAATATTGATGTCTTATCTCAAAAGAATTTGAAAGACCTTTGAGAGATTCATAAAAGAAAACAGCTATAGAATTTTTCTTACCATCTCGCAGTTTGGTGATCCCTTTCCACTCTTCTCTGGCAACAAAACTTAGTGTGCCTCAAAATGAAAACAACACAACTTCACTGTCGCTGACATTTTAGAGGTTAGTTAAGAGGCAGATGCTGCCACCTTCTTCCGGACA